>JAULBP010015212.1:0-13930 GCA_032355345.1 Lepetodrilus pustulosus
ACCCGTAAATATCGTAAATGGTCAGTAAACATTGAAGACCTACACACACGACACCGAGAGAATTTACCCTTGGTTTTTTTAGCGCTGTCTGGAGAGTGTCAGTTCAGATATCATCATTCTTGGTGTGTCAGTACCAGCCTGTGTTCACAGGTTTACTGCAACATTCAGCGCTACGGATGTTGCGGTTTTACTCCTACCTTAAACTGGCAAGTCGTGATATAAGTGAAAGTATCTTGAAAGTGAGTCTCAAACGCCAATTAAAGAGAGAAAAAAAATACTTTGGTTGTTTGACTATCGTTGCCAAAACACAGCCTTGTTATTCGTAGATTTATAGTCGTCCTTGTCGTATATGCTTACTAGGTGTAGTAGTAGTAGTAGTAGTAGTAGTAGTAGTAGTAGTAGTAGCAGTAGCAGTAGCAGTAGCAGCAGCAGCAGCAGAATTATACTTATTATTCTTAGAATTATTACTATAATTAATATTATTATTATTAACCAGATTTATTCCTGATTTAGCTCACCAAAAAGCAGTATGTGCATATTTTGTTATCGTATCTACCAATTTTTCAAGTTTTTTCCCCATTGGTCTTCGGAGCTTTAATGCGTTGTGTCTTCCGTGCGTTCTGTATTTCACACATTTTGAATAAGATAGCACATTTATTACTTGCGGACGTTATGCCACATCCGCTCCACTTTGTCAGCCTGTTATTCTTAAGCCAGCCATGTCCATTCGGACATAAACATGAAAAATATGTTTGTTAGACTTAAGAATGAATTTGTTATGCTGTATTCAGTAATTCCTGCTAAGACGAGAGCGTGGATACGACAAGTGAATAACACGAGCCAATCTCATTATTTATGATAAATAGATAAATAATTTAAGCCATGCATATTAAGTTTGGCTATTCAAACATCAAGGAGAATCCATCAAAAGTGTGAACATGCATCAACATTATTATCATATATTTTGTATGCGTGCACTATATATTTTTTTATGGTATTTGTAAATGGAAATAATTATCTTGTATGTCGTCTTTTATCATTGAAGCAGGAAAAGACCTCGAACTTGAACAGCCATATTGACATAAAGCGACATTTAAAATTGTATGTCATGGGTTTTGATGTTATTGAAATGCGAGAAGTGTTTGTTCGTGTATTCATGCACATTATATCCATCAACTACAGAACACTGTGTCCTGGGGGTATAATGTAGGTGCATTTAAGAAGTAACGGCCATATCTTACAGGTAATAATGGCGTACTCGATGCGATGTTCCTGCTGTCGCCTAGACGTAATATAAAAGTGTTTGGTGGGTCGACTTACATCGCACATTCCTATTTTATGGTCGTTCCCTGCCTCGTGATCCTCCCCACCCCCGATTTAAAAGACAAGTAAGTGTCACTGGTGACTGCGGCGTCCTTTGATGGTGGACGCGATGACCAATCAGATGAAGCTTTGGTGTCTTCTGACGAGTACTAAACCTGCTCGGTAAAAGTACTTGCTTGAACATGAATGGTCAATGATACGGATATAGCGAAGCTACTGTATAAGTATGCCATTCAAGACTGAAATGAGGACCAATATGTTAAAGCCGTATGTCAGTTTTTCATGTGTATGCATCGAATACACAATCTCTCTGAGCCGCTTGTGAAAAGACATCCTATCCCATTTGTAAAATTAGTAAGACGTCAATGGAAATAATGTAGATTGATACGATGGGTGTGACGAGTTGACTTGCATAGTTGACATACTTCAAATACACACTATAGCTTCCAAGGACATTACGATTAAGAATAATCACGGATTTGCCGTATTTAGAAGCAAAAATATCCTAGCTTAACATCCCGTGGTCCCGTAAACTGAATGAAGTTGAAAGAAAAAGATAATGTAGTTTTTTAAAATAAGTAACTACATAAAGACGATTACATGGGTTAACTCAGTTAGTAGGTAAAAGGCATACAGGGAAGTATACCGGATCGTACTTTCTATTTTACAAGCTTTCAAGTGGTTTGGTGACAATATAGCCCGATTAGGTTTCGAGCAGTGTACGTGGCCACGCCTTGAATCTACGACCCTACGAATGAAACTACGATCTGATTGGCTGAAAATTGGTTAACCTGTTATTTACACCAGGCGTGATTGACAGATAGCATGTAATGTGATGCCGATCTGCAAACTGGGCATACAGACAAAATAACTGTACTGCGCTAGCACTGATCATGCGGTGGTTTAGTTACACTGTACTATTGTGGTACTAAAACTCTAAGTATACATGTATAATTTTGACCTGTATTACTGGAACCAGTTGCACGACGTTATTGTAGGCTACAATAGTTGTAGGGACTTGCAACTAGTACTACCGTTACAAATAGTTGTAGTGCTGTTTTATTCCAATATCCTACAGTACAAGAGCTTCGTGCAAACGAATACCAATTGTAAAAAGGAATCTACACTTGGAACTACAGCTATTGTAGCTCTACGATAGCTTCGTGCAACTGGACCCTTGTCTTATCGCTGCATAGCCATCTATGACTAAGAGCAAGTTTAACAACGGCAGCGTAATCGACATACTGTGTTTACATTACGTACTCAGTCTCAGGGATATCATATCACTAGATTTAGTCCAGCAAGTTGTGTTAACAAGCACAGTCCTCATGACAGGTGTACCATAACGATCTGTGTATGCTTTGTAATACCTGTAGGCTTGAGAATATTAAGTATATATATACAGAGAAGGACATTCCATTAAGTATACATAATATTATACTGAGCGCTGTCGTACACCTGTATCTGGTGTACGCTGTACAGTCCAACTTGCTCTTTTTTTTAGCACACACAGCTCACATTTATTTTTGTATAGTGTATTGAAAATCAAGAATTTTTTAGGATAGACCAATGTTGCTGTCCGAAATACATCGCAGTTGTCGCATTCAATTTACCAGCTTTCCCTATTTCCATCTGATGTCAATGTTTGACCATGAATGGGTTTACGACATGGTCGTACCGGTAATCATAATCAAGGCCCCGAGATGAGGATTTCTTTAATGCGATTTCATGCTCACGCTAAAATTGTATATGGGGAATTGTGAACAAAACTTTAAGTTGAGCATGAATTCGTACAGAAAAAAGAATCGTATTCTCTGGGCCTGGTCTTACAGACTTGTTTAATTTCTTGCATGATAAATAGCATGGCGTAGGACTAACACGTTTTACGCCCAGACTACGATACGACTTTCGTTAAAACGTGGATCTGTTACGGAGAATGTTGTAAGAGCGTGCATTTGCTTGTATAGTAGACCCCTGCTGTTACATGTTATCTACATTTCGTTCACAGTTTTCACGTCAAACGAACAAAGCAAACATCTGCCACTTCCATTCATAGTTAGAATCCTGCTGCGAGTCAGTGTACTAAATTAATCATCCCGGAAGCATTGTTATATATATTTACTCAGAACAGAACAGGATGGGATATATTAATGCTAATATAGATTAACTTTTGAGAGCTAACGCTTATTTTATTACCACGCGACGTCTCCACCATTCGAACTACAGGACTATTACTATTATAACTATTACTATATAGATGGATGGTATACTATTTTATTATAATTATTCAAAGTCATATTCCTATATAGATGGTATACTGTATTATTATAATTATTCAAAGTCCTGTGTTCAAAAAGAGGCGACCATTGACCGTTCTAACTATATAACTAACAAAGGTATCAAAGTTCTGGACCATCTACAGTCTCGTCATTCAATTGACACTCGTGATAGTCCACAATATACGTGCATTAAGAGAGTGCAGTATGGACATGACCGAGGCAATGCTGTAATATACACTACACACTATAAATGCTATCGTAATTTAAACAGTGAATGATGTTTAATAAGATGACCAATTGATGTTCTGTTATATACTTGTCCATAAATGTATTGCAAAGGCAAATGTCATAGGTTATAGTCCTGTCCGTTTTTAATGATAATTGACAGCTAGTTTGCTATTATATACATTATTTGGACTGTATTGAGATGACTGGCGGGGGTGTGAGTTGGAGGGGTTGGGGGTCACCATGATCTTGATCTTCCAGGGTTTCATATTTCCAAGGTGAACGTATTCCTTGCGTATGAAGATGGGACTGATCCAACGAGATAAAGAAACACATTACTCGGATTTCTATTGTACGCAACGCTTTCATACCCATCTCATTGTGATATACTATTATGAGTAATTGTTTTGTAGGTGGAAACACGTATGTAATAAAGATTTTCTACGTCATTGAGATACCTCGAATTTAAGAGATCCAAGGCAGAACACGTAGCTGGCGTTACGAATGCATTCGTGCTTCGAGATATATATTCATTTTACTTTCGCATTATGTCACATGACGTGATGGTATGTGTAATATGTCAGTTCCAGAAAAGAGTACAATTTTTTTGCATTGCGTACCGTACGTAGACTTATCGTATATCACTTGCCGTGAAATTTAATTGATAATGCGTTCAGAGGCCATTGTATTAGCTTAGCTTTTAGCTTTAATCATCTGCATGTTCGTTATTATACGAGACATTCATTTGGGTGAAATGTGGTTCTTTAACAGTGCAATAGATCTAATCTTTGAGCTCGGGAAGGTATGCTTGTCCAAACTATCTCTGATGCCATCTCCTCGAGTGACAGACTAACGATACACCGGAACTACTTTTTTTAGGATAAACAATGCCTGCCAATAACATTGCATGTGATTATTCAGGCCGGCTGCCGACGTTATCTCTTGGTATTGTTCGCCATCCACCAGTTACTCAACTTTAAACCACCCTGACTGATACATCTTTCTGCTGCTATTCCAAGTAGGACAAGCTTCCTCTAATATTTCATGTGGATCACGTGACGGCATCTAGACGTCGCTTTACAACAAAGCGCATGCGCTGTCGCAAGAGTCTAGTACCTATACGGTATCTCATTGGCATCTTAGCCGCTCGTGGCGCTTGTCTAATAGTCTGGCCCAACTACTACTTTCAGGGTATTAACAGTCAGTTTCTTTGTTCGCAGGATTAACTATAAAATGCATGGGCAGTTAGGATATAGATCCTAGCCCAGTCATTACAAAGAATGCAAAAGAAATGGCAGATTTGAGTTCAAGTAGAAAGTAGGGTAATGGTGAACATTGATTTATCATTTCGTAAGGATTGTTAACGTCATCTCAGATGCACGTAGTACGTGTTTACTGTTTGTTGATGGTTAATTGATGGGGTAGAGATTGGATAATAAAATTCCATTAGAAAAATATCTTTGAATTATGGTAATGAAGAGCTTTCCAAAGTAAAGTTGATCACTCGCTTAAGTACATAATGTTTATGCTTGATGCCAATGGTATCTTGGTGTACAAAGATTATGCGTTTTAGGTGCAATTGATGCGTTTTATGTAGAAATTATGTACTTTTGGTAAATATGTTTTAGGTGCGTGGCAGCAGATACTAGTAATGTGTTTTGGTGAATACTAGTATTGTGTATTTTGGCGAACGACGAGTATGTGTGCAGATCATGCTCTGAAGTATTGGTGTTAATAAACTATGTAGTAATATACATAGAGAAGAGAAGGTTTCATATAGATATTGTATTTTCAATCAGCGTCCTATCACAAAGTCCACCTAGTGTTTATGAGTTTCATCAAGCCATCAATTGACACATACACCTACTGTAGCAAGTGCTAGTTAACACGGACGACAGCTATGCGTTGACACCGGTTTGATCGGTGCAAGCCTTTAGAAACACGTCACCGGTTAGAGTTTTCTAGCAATGTCAGAACGACTGTTCTGTGTGGCGAGGGACATTAAACCGGTGGTATCTCAACCATCCCGTTTGTCGTCTGTTTGTTCTGACGGATACGAAAAGTCTGAGTGGCTCAACTCTTGCTTAATGTGTCCAAGCGTTAAGGCTATGGTGAACAAAATATTTTTATATTATCTCGGTAACTTGTAGTTAGAATATGTTGCCTAGGGCCAAACGGCACGAACGTAAATAATTTTTTAATATTAAAGTTTTGTTTGTTTGGTGTGTGTCAGGAAGTGATTTCTGTATATATATATATAATGATAAATTATTACAGATTTGCTGTTTTATGTAAATTAGAACTTCATATATAAATAAGCTTTATACATAATGATATCGGTACAATATCATTAGTTTTTACGATGATAAATGCTATGTTAAACTTCTAACGTTATTATAAAAGAGGCTTAAAATTGGCGAACAATGATTGATTCGTTCTTACTCGTTTTCACGCCGCATCTATTCCTTGAAGGTGATTCATAATGTTTGACGTTTATTAGAAAGTCATTTCTGTATGTCAGCATATTATAACAATCTGTCGTGTCGTCTATTTGCCTTTAGTCCAGTTCATTAAGTGGACCATGGTAGGTCTTCGCCAACAATATCCTAGATGCGAGTCTTCCATGTCATTTGCTCCGTGGAAATGTATATTTATCTAGTGGCGTATGTTAAATATATATTCAAGAACTAAATTATATATGTACATTGTGCAAGGATAGGAAATACCGAGGACATAGTAATCCTGGTCCACGTTGCTCAGAACAATTTTAGCTACAATTGATTGTAAGTCAAATTTTAGGGACCCGTTGCAAGTGTAAGTCCACTACATGAAACATCTTTATGTCTACAGTACTTGAGAACATGGTAAAGCTAAAATTATTGTACCGGTAAAAGTGTTCGTGCAACCAGACGCACAATATTGCAGCGGGTCCCTAGGATCTGTAGCTACAATGTTCTGAGCAACGGGGCATTGGTAACGTTTCACGAAGCTCTCGTTGCCACCGAGACCAGAGCACTCTCGGTAGTGACCACCGACCTACGAGAGCGGTGTGGTCTCTCATTGGCTACGACTGCTTCGTGAGACGGTTCCCGGCAGTGAATAATTTCACTATCGCCCATCCACCCTGTCATGTAATATGCAAGTCACACAGTATATATTTCCATACCCCGCAGGTGGCTGTATAATGTTTGGGAGTCTGGAATTTCTTATCTAAAAGTGTTTAATAAATATGTAGCATTATATTTTAGGAAACGCTGTGTCTATTTTTGAAGTTGTGAGACATAAAACCGCTGTAAATACGCCCGTGTCTCATCACCTGCGGACGTAATAATGTTTGATGGAATCGTCTTCGGAGATAGTGTCGGAGAAAAGGTCTCGGAAGTTGTCATAAAAAAAGTTGTCATTAAAAAGTTGTCATTAATCGCTTTCCGTTATTGTCATGGTTAAGAACGAACGGATTATGTATGCATCTAAAGCATTACTTTGATAAAGGTATGGCTGTTAATAAGAACGATTTATGAGACCACGTACAATCTAGGTTGTTCAAATAGTACGTGATAGAAATATGAGGTGATCTAAGATTCGAGCTGACGTGGCGGTAAACAGTTCGATGTTATATTCCCTATAATGTTTTGGAGGGGTACGGGTAGTAAATACTCGCTCCATTTGTTTGTTGTCGCTATCTCACAAAATAGCGGCGCAGTGGCACGATAGCTGTTACAACGTACAGCCATCTTCAGACTCATTACAATGAGAGGACATTACGCATTACACCATTTCTTCTGGAATATTTACAACACCCGCAACAAGATAAAAGAAAATCTTTTGGAGAGAACCTTATATCTGCAATGAAACATGTTTTCATCTCATCAAATCTGTTTAAGCCAATTTAGACAGAACTTACGCCGACGTGATGACCACGCCCATTGGTGTAATTAACTCGCATCAACTGATTAAGCCACGTTACCATCATATTGGTACCATTAGTATCAACTCTGGTTTAAGCCACGTTAGCAGGAAAGATACATCAGTTGGAGTAGTCATCACTTTGGCATAATTAACTCGCAATAACTGCTTAAATCACTTTAGTATCATTGGACTCAACTCGGGTTTAAGCCACGTTAGCAAGAAAGATGCATCAATTTGACGAGGCCATCACATTGGTATCATTAATATAGCAAGTATATTTTACGAGAGAATACATTGTCATACGTATGCGGAGGAGTACTTTTACTACACTAGTGTGTACATCCTGACAGAAGCCTTGTTCAAATAATGCACGCATCTTGTTTAGCGTTCAGTAACATCGCCTAATGTACTGTCCCGAATGTCATGTGCCAAAATATACTTCTATAGATGATAGAGAGAGATGACCTGAGACCTCGTCTATGCAAACAGACACATATACCAACGTACAGGGTCTGTAGGTATAATAGTATTAAGGTACGAGATGCGTACCAAGATAAATGTGCCCAGATCGACACAAGTTTATTTTGACTGATCTTCTGATTCTGATTATTCAGTTAGGTATATATGTCATGAGTAATTGACGTTTGAGCAATTAAATCGTTGTTAGAATACAATACGTGCAGTCAACATTCACGACAAAATTAAGATACCTTGGAATATATACTTTACCGGCGCCATTGAAACTTTGTGATCCACATCCAACACTGCAAAACAATGGAAATAGTGTTTATGGCGCTGTTACCTGTTCAGTGGCCATTGGCTAGACACATGACTAAACATTAACTAAACATTAACTAAACATTGTCTAATCATCCATCATATACTGAGCATACATGTACATTAATTACACATTGGCTAAAACAGGTATTGTGCAAATCAATTGCATTATTTTAGTACACATTGATTACACATTTGATACAGATTGATTACACATCTACTATACGTTACGCATTGATTACATATAGAAAATACATTGAGTACACATTACATCTACTACTGTTATGATCGCCGCTGATGGACAATACTGTCGATACACTCCGCGTGTTGATCTGTTTTCCTCTGCCAGTGATTCATTCACAAGTATTTCCATTGAAAATACCTATTCTATGCCACTTCTAAGTGCTACCATTATTGACTTTCTACCTTTAATTCCTTTCATTTCCTATTCCATACAAACTATTTGATGGCGTTACTAATGACTTACAAGAAAACCATGATTAGGCCTATTCATGTTTAAGGCTGTTATTCTTATTCCATTGTTCTTTCTTTCCAGAACGACCTCAGCAATGATGCGGCCTGCGTGACGTCACTGTGACACCGGAAGTAGACGGATACACGTCGTGTTCAGATTCCCTGCTGCACTGGCATTCCTGTATATCATGCCATACAACTTTGGTACGACAGTATATAGGCATCTATGACGCGGGGTCGTGTATGGACAACCGTGATAAGGCGTCCGTTAATGACTGTGACATGAATTCACAGTGGTAGACGCTCAAGAAGCTCCAGTGCTACTTGCCGTCAGAAAGGATAAACATTGCACACAGGGCCAGCGCTTGTTATTTAAACTTTACGTAAAGATGTACATTAAGAAGATCTGAGGGTGCGTGCATTAGGAGAAGCAGCATTGCTGGCTGCACAAGCAAGCCTATTTGACGAGACTCGGCATAGGACGTTCAAGCCAGGACTAGCGGGACGGCAGCCATTGCTGTTTGAGGTGCTCATGACATGTACATAGATGTATGATATTTCTGGGAAGTGCTTTATGACACTGTGAAGAATTTGATCTGTGATGGACAATATTCGCCGTTATAACTTGATTAATGCCCATTGTATATGTATATATAGACAAGATATATGATATTGCTACGTAGACTATATACAGATATTTTTGTATATGAACAATCGTTAACGTCCAGTATAAGTCGTGCCCTACCCACATACTAAGATAAGACTGAACTGGGGACTGTCTAGAAGGTGTTACAAGAATATCTATAGCTGCGTTTGCCCTTGGTACCATGTGTCCAGTTTACTACGCATATAGCCCAGTGAGTTAACTGCCCTTGATCTGGTGACCACCAGATGTCCTTCTGTGATTTGGTTGTTGTACTCGTTTCTACATGTTTTTAGCTCACTCGGTCAAAATGACCATTGAGCTCATGACGTGGCATATGTAGTCCGAAGTTCATCGTCCAGAAGTTGTTTAAGCAATACAGTTGAACCTTTACAAAGACGGTACCTGGGAACATTTGCCAGGTTCCCATATGATGTCATCTGTTTGCTATGTCAAAGATGATGATATTCATGTCATGTCAATCTCTACGAATCCATCATCATGGTGTATATTGATTACTAAAATGGCTGACGGACCTAATATATCAAACTGTATGTAACATAATCCCATATTAACCTTCCTGTGACATTAGACTCCTGGTATAAGATTAGGTTTACCATAATTCACCAATTCCCACAATAAATACTTACAAATACTTTCGTGCAGATGCTCATAATGTGAAGTGAATATGATGTTAAATAATTTCCATGAGTTTCCAAATTGTTGTCATAGACTTTGGAGGCATTTTTTAAAATTATTGCTTCCCTTTCCTTTTCACAATTTTTAGCATGTTAATACCAAAATGTCTAAAATGTCAAAAACAAATTAAAATAATAACGTCCAAAAACATTCCCTCCAAAGGTGTCTTTGACAAGAACAATGAGAGTTCATTCTTACTTATTTTTAGGGTAATTAAAGGCAACTCGTGAAGTGTTCAATTTGTGTATTTTGAAAGTGGCCTATGTATCATAGCTGTTATGATCTACTAGACCAAAGTTTAAGAAATCCTACGGTTATTTATACATGCAATACCAAGTGAGATGCAGAACTTGAGGGGTATATTTTCTTTTCCTCAATAATTTCCCGTTGTTTATTCCATCCTCGTTGCCCATGTTATAAGGATGGTTGACATAGACTATTTTGTAATACAAACTATTTCCTCATTGTATATATGTATAATCCAGACATAACCAGTGTGTCACGATCAGCGTTAAATAATTCTTTATTCTTTGGAATTTATAAAGAACTATTGACTAGAAGTAGGAAAGTATGTATTCCTTGTCTAACGCATTGGACGCCGTTTATTTTCGATTTAATACACTTTTAATCACATATGAGTAAAACACTTTCGCAACGAAATTGGACGTTGAACAATAAATTTATCAATCAATTTATTTCTTATTGACTTTATAAATTTAATAATCAATTCATTTATAAAACATAATAATTGTTGTTGTTTTTCTATATTTTAACATTAAATTTGAAAAAAAAATGTAAAATCTAAATAGGAAAAAGTACCTCAACATCTTTTTCGAAATTATTTAAGTAATAGTTTTACAATTCAAAGAAAAAGTTCTATAACGTCTCTGACTAGGACTAGGCAAGGCAGTCGGGACAAGTAGGACAAGTAGGACAAGTAGAAGTGTCGCCACTGCATTGTGGCTGCTATATGTACATCATGTTGCACTGTTCGCCATCATCTGTCCATTCCGCTGACAGCTGTATGACGTCCTCACGTATCACTGGCCACATATATGTCTAATATCCGCCATCTACAAACGGTACATATTCTGCAAGCATTTATAAACCTTTCTTCTGCTTTTATGATAGCTGACCAACTTCTAGCGGCAGTCATTTTCAATCACTGAAACCGCTATTGCTGTTAAGAAAGTAGACATAGAATAATGAATAACGATTTCAATTATTTATGACTTTATTTAGCCTATTTCATTTAGTATGTGATATAATAATAATAGTGTGCACATTTGTATTGCGACACATCCACGCTCTAAAAAAGCATACTCATAGCGTTATATACACGGCCAGATCTAGCCAGATGCAGGTAATGGATACTTTCGTATCTGTAAATTGAGAAATATCAAAATACAAGTAGCTCTATGATGATTAGCAAAGATTTTTCTACCCATTTGTAATTATTTGTATTTTTGTGCAATACCAATTGTATATAGACCTGATTGAAACATTAGCAAAGTAATACTGTATTGTACTATTGAACATTGCAATTTAATAGTGCAGTGACTAGAAACTACTTATTCTCTTTAGATTAATTCGTTGCGATGTATTGAAAAGAAAGTAATTTGGTGCAAATAGTTATGTTGAATATCAATGGCGGCCTGAAAATCAAACTTGTATATTTATTTATTTCGCAATCAATGCACAGGGCAAATTATTACAGCAATATTTATGAGATTAACTAAATATTAATTTTATTCTTGGGTTCTTTTACACTGTATACATACAATAAAAGGGATTTTTTTGTCGATGTTTAACTTTCAAAAGAGGTTAAATAAACCTTTCAGAAATAAACTATATTTTTTATTATATACACTTGTACGTCCTTAATATTGAGAAATTAAAAGTGTATATATTATTGTATTTTTCTTGACGGCTATTAACGAGGTTCCTGTCCACGGATTCTTGGAAATAACTATAAACAGTCTGTTAACGAGAAATGTTGTTGCAATAAATATTCAGATTTCTTCATTTGCTTGTGTTTTGTGTTGTTTGGATGACGTGGATGGCGATTGTCCCGATCCTCTGTGAATGCATTTGTGAGTGACGTGGTTGTTCGACTCGTACATTACTCCTGTTGTGCTGTATTCTATGCATAATGACAGTACCAGCTTGGTGCTCGCTGGTTTACTGGTTTACTGCAACATTAAGCGCTACGGATGTTGAAGGTGTCCGTCTGCCCTAAACTGGTGTGATATAAGTGAAAGAATCTTGAAAGCAACCCTAAGACTTACTACCAAAATAAAACACATAATGTCCGTCTAACGAAGGGGCGTCCCTGTCATGGAGGGCTTTAAAAAAAGAAAACAAATGGACATGACCTCCGAGTAGACCATACCAATGCCAAGCACCACGCAACAACTAACACGAAACCTTACAAGGAGAACATCAATACATAAATACGTGTACATACCAATTATTAATATGTGAAGCTAATATAATGAAATATAACGCGGACGGATATTAATTGTAAGATAATAATAGATGGCGTCGATTTTTGTTCATGTGCTAATAAACCTAACAAGGTCATTATGACACGACACAATGGACAAATGACACTGTCATTCGATGACATATATGACATCATAACATTCTAAAATAATACAATAAGTTTTGTTGGCGACAATTTAATGACGTAAGAAATGTCAGATGCTTCCTGGTCATATTATGCTGATTTATAATTGCTGCAGTGGCAGACTCTGCAAGTATCAGGTTACCACTACAGTGGAATGCGCTATCTCATCGAATTTGCTTTGCATCATGTTCTCTCTATATAATGATGGCCGTTGGGCATGACCAAAGCACGCCGTTCCTTTAACCCTCTCCCTGCTGCAGGCAATCGGAGATGCACTAACGAGCAGTGTCTGTGCCTAATCCAGCAGGGAGAGGGTTAATTAAATTATTATTACCAAACAAGCGTCTGGTTATCTCTGGTACAGCTAAACCACTATTATTTTAATTTGGGTTTATACATCCTCGCACCCAAGAGGTACTGATTTCGTTAGCACTTCATCTATCCCTGGCACACATCTAGGGGGAAACTCGCGCAAACAGCCAACCAATTAAATAATTTTCCAGATGAAAACGCCGTAAAAGTCTATTTATTGCTCATATATAGACTATTTGCGCGAGGTTTGTCCTAGAGGTGAGACGGGGATAGATGAAGTGCTGACGTAATCAGTACCTTTGAGGTGCGAGGATGGGGTTCATAGTGCTTTCAATATTACTTTGCTCAAACCACGGCTTGTCGGTTAATAGTATGTGGAAACCTGCAATACTAATAAAGCTGTGTTGCAGTAAACCTGCGAGTATCGGTTTGTACTGTACAGACAGGTCATCTTATCATGGTGACATAGGAACTGTAACTTCCACCAACAAGTCAGCATGCATGTTCATGCAAGTGAACGTGACACCCCAATGAGGTTTTAATCCGTTGTACATTAGGCATCCAAATATTTAATTAGTGAATGGTGGGGTGGGGAGAGAGAGAGAGAGAGAGAGAGAGAGAGAGAGAGAGAGAGAGAGAGAGAGAGAGAGAGAGAGAGAG
>JAULBP010015323.1:0-13923 GCA_032355345.1 Lepetodrilus pustulosus
AATCTGAAAAAATTAACACATGTCGGGGAAAGATTGTTCTTTCAGAATATGTAATAACCCCGATAGTGACCATTTTTGCCTATGCAAGTATGATCTTGCCCCTTTAATGAGATTAATTTATGGAAGCAGGAAGAAAGCTAAATGATGATTTTCATTTAAATACGTTTTCCTTCTTTAAAATTGGGGGTTTGCACTGCTTTAACCCTCTCATTGCTGCAGGCAACCAGAAATGCCCTAAATAGCAGTGTCTGTGCCTAATCCAGCAGGGAGAGGGTTAAAGATTCTTTCACTTTCTACCACACTGGCTTATCAGTTTAGGGCAGGAGGAAACCCACAATATCGTTAGCGCTGAATGTTGCAGTAAACCTGTGAGCATCGACTGGTACTGACAGACCAAGAATGATTGATAAAGTTCTGCATTAAATGATGACACCTAGACATTTCCCAGCTTATTTCTGATTGTTCGTTATTACCAATTTCTAGTTTTTAACTCTAGTAATTTACACGTTTGTGAAAAAGCCAACCAACAATAAAATGCGTAAGAATTTATTATGGAAACATTTATATATACACCATACATGAGACAAGTTATAATTTGGCACAGGGACACAGATAAATTGTATTATAAAAAACAAAACAAACAAACAAAAAAAAAACATGCAAAGCAATTGGTAAAAGTAATAAATGGAATCACAGATATTGTAAGTTCAGGCAGGCTAATTTTCTATGAATCTGCTAAAACCTGTGGATTTATCTATCCAGGCATTACTTTATTATTCCAGACCTCGGGCTTGTTTTCTGCTGAAATTGCAATTGTTTGTTGCCATGCCTGTAAGTTGGATCATAACTTCCAGTTCCTTGAATTTCTCCCAATTAGATCAAATGTTTAAGTGTTACCGTATTTGAATATATTTGGGCTAAATTGCATCTACATTTTAACCATAAATCTTTAAATATTAAAAGATACAAAGCTGAAAATAATGAAAAGAAGTGGATGGAATGGTTAAAGAATATGAAATTCAGTTACTTTTCTTGTACCATGTGTTCATTTAACGTAAAAATACACGGGTCTGGTGACTGGCCAAGCATTTTCATAGACTTGACAAATCGCTGTGAAATGGCACATGCAGGCTTCAATAAAACACTTCTTTTTTTAAAAATATTAATATCTCACAAATGGGTCCTGTGATTTCTTGTGTTGCTGAACATGAAACAATAAATATTTTATTTAAATAGATGTAGCAATAAATATATATGTAGCACTAACTTCATCTAATGAGACAGTACAGTATACATTTTGGTAATGTAAGATCAATTTGACGAAATGCAGTATTTTTAGGTATAGTAATATAATAATACCGGTAGATAATTATTATTTTTCATACTACTACTCGAGGCATACAATATTATAGTTATAATAATAATACTAGTACATGTACTTCAGCACTAACTACAGGCATGTGATTTCTCCGTTTTTTCTTCTTCTGGCTGCCGAGGTCAAATTAAACAGTCTACTTCCATGTGACACATCTTACTTTGTTCATGTGTATGTGTGTGTGTATATTTTCAACACTCAATCACTTGCCTGTATCTATACTATCTTAGATCTATATGTTAATTGTTTTTCTCTGCAAAATATTTATTCAAATTAAAACACTTGTACAATGTCTATACTTTCTGATATACATGTACTAGTATCTAATGAAAAGTTTACTTCACCATCCATTTGAATCTGTTGGTTATAACGTCTGGAAAACAAATACTAGTAATCAAATTTGTCAGGCCTCATCAATAAATATTTCAATAATGCAATGTAATATAATACAATTTTGGTGACAAGTAATATGTACCATATAACTAAGACATACCATAGTCTAAAACATGGTATTTGTATATTCAAACAAGTAGTTTGATGGGTTTTTTTGGACTAGGGTATTCAACTTTCGATAATGAATATGAACTAAACAATAACTTAGAGTTACGAGTGATAATATTATTTTCCCTTGTGAAATTAATGTTGTAAGTGACACTCCGACTCGATAAAGCTTGTGACTTTCAACAATAAGTTTCACGAGATACAATGTACATGCATGTATTTGTCAGATTCAAGCTAGTATTTTAAACATGTGATCAAAGCCTTTGAAATGTTAACATTTGCACTGTTATATTTTAAATATTTTTTAAACATGCAAATTATGTCTAATTAATAAATGACAGAAATAAATACTTCTTTTTTCTTTTTACTTTTCAAATGGGAGATAACTTAGAAATCAAGTCATGCAAAAGTCCCCACAAAATGTTCTAGCCATAAACAAAAAAATAAATAATATATCTTCATCTTTGGTAGTGGTTGTCAGTTAACGGATTAAAAGAGTGGAAACATTAAATTAACTCACTATCATATCTCTGTCATTTTAACAACGTTGAGTGATAATCCTTGCAATCAATATCTAGCACCATATCACAGTAACGCTTTGTATGCACCATTTGTAACTCAATCAGACAATATGTTGAACAGTGAAACACAAGAAGCTTTGATTTCTCTGTGCCGCTTACATTGTGGGTAGGTAACCCATGAGATGCTGTACTTTGCTTTTCTGTATAGCCCACCTTGGGCCACTATGTTACATTATCTGTAGGACGCATTTCTATTGCGACATATTGGTTGGTGCATATCCATCCGTCTTCGGAACGATGGTGGCAATGAACCGTACAGTGATGAAAAACCTGCTTTTTCTGTAAAGGTCGCAATGGAACCAATCAAAATCGGCGTACATGGACACGCCTCACACAAATAAAGAGGCCAATTGACTCGCGGTGTAAAAGCACTACAGCAGAGAGGCACAACATACTGTGGATTACATACGATGTGCAGTTTATTTCCTTGCATAGGACTGTCGTATTGAATGCGGACTCGGAATCTGAGAGGGGAACTGCTTATAGGTCTGAGTAGGCAGGTCTACCGACGATCCAGACTGGCTTAGGGTTGAAATACTGGAATGACTGATAGATGACCCCACAGATTGGTTGCCATTTGACAATGATGGCACTGGAAGGTACGACTTGTACTTGACAGGCTTCTTATGTGTGAGACTCTTCCAAGCTGCAAACACCTACAACATCGACAAAATAATTATGTTTCCTAAAACATTTAAAGTATTTATTTTCTTGGAATATAGAAAATATTTATTCCTAATTTGAAACCTTGTTAAAAACGAAGTACATGTACATGTATAGTAATCTTTTTTATTTTTATATATATATTTTTTTTTTAAATACAAATTATTTGTCATTTACGATGACTACTCGTGCAATATGACGATTTTCGTGACAGATGCAAAAGATAAAAATGTAACATTCTAAATCGAAGGAATTTTTTTTACCTGTGACAAAAGGTGGCGTCGTTCGAATGCTTCAATGCCATGAACAGCTTGACGACGTGTGAACGCCAGCCGCCATTTTGTCCACATGTGGCTATACAAACGTTCTCTTTCCTGAAATAGCAGGTGACAATTTGTTTCCTGACTGTCCAAGGTAATAGGTAATAATATCTTTTCCATCTGCATCTACTTTCCTATCTTTTCTATACAAAAATGTTACTTGGCACCATTGTATAACATTGAATTATTTCTTGCTTAACCTTATAACATTGCATCAGGAACCAACATTCTCTTTCCACAGAATAGTGTCCATGTTCACCAGTTACTATTAATGCTAAACCACAAAATAGACGTGCTTCCACTATACCGAATATTTCAAATTAAAAATAGTTCTGGTGTTCTTCAATTTCTTCTGAAAACATATTAAATTTTGTGCTCATTTGACTGTTTCAATGTAAACAATTTTCATGAAAGTTCAAGAAAAATTGTGCCCTTATTATTTTCTTAACTTCTAACACACTAAGGGACTGTGGCACTCACCACACATGCTGCTGTGTAGGCCAGGTCAGTCTGGCGCTTCCACATGACGCAGTACTTGACTTTCAGCTTCTCCGTCCTCCTGGCCAGCTGGTTCTTGACCCGCACCTCGTTCCTCAGCACCCGGAACAACACCCCGCTGCAAGGATCGGAAGCAAGAATAAGTATAACTGAGGCTCAGGTAATGGGGCATCATACCACTGAAATTGATAAATACCGGTAAAATTAATTGTTTTTCGGATTCTGGGTGGTGATCAGTAGTGTTGTCAATGCCGAGCATCTGGAACAGAATGTTGCGGCATGGATCTGCCAAAACAAAAACAACATAGCTGAGCTTCATTTAGTAGCAGTATATTGCTGAAATTAGCCGTTCACCCCAGTAACACGGCCTAGCCCAGGCCCTCCATCATAGCAGCATGGCGTAGACCAGACTCCACAGTAATGACCTTGCCCAGACCCTCAACCCCAGTAACATGAACAACGCAGACTAGGCATCCCAGTACGGCAGACTAGCACAGGCCTTCCATCCCAACAATATATAGCCTAGACCCTCCAAACCAGCAATATAGCCAACCCAGACCCTCCAACCCAGCATTATATCTAACAAAAAACCTCCAACCCAGTAATATTATAGCCAACCCAGCATTATATCTAAGTAAAACCCTCCAACCCAGCAATGTAGCCAACCCAGACCCTCCAACCCAGCATTATATCTAACCAAATCCCGCCAACCCAGCAATATAGCCAACCCAGCATTATATCTAACCAAATCCCTCCAACCCAGTAACATAGCCAACCCAGACCATCTACCCCAGCAAGATTAACAACCCAGACCCTCCACCCTCGCGACGCTCACCACAGCTTCAAGTCGTAATGGTACGCGGCTCGTATCATCCGCTCCCTCTCGGCCCTCCGTTCCTCCTTCCTGTCGCGCACGAAGCACCTCCACCTCCTCAGAGTGCGCACGACCAGGAACTTCCCGTAGCACCGCGCCGCCGTGACGGCATCCAGCCTGGCCGTCCACGTGGCCAGCGCCGCCCTCAACGTCCGACCCTCCCTCTCCTCCCGCAGGTGGTCCGCCATGTCGGCCAGACCCTGGCAGTAGTCCAGGCGGCATCTGATCGTCAGGAAGGTCGCCTGCTTTATCCGTACGTTCCGCTTCTCCGTGAGGTACGTCTGTAATTGGGAGAGCTTCCTACGCTTCTGGGCATAGGAATGCCAGTTGACAAGGATTCTGAAAAGGATGTCGTGAATTCAGGGGTCACTCCACAGTCTGATAAATACAGTTCAAGCTGAATCTCAAAACTATCTCAAAACGACTTAACCCTCTCCCTGCTGAAGGCAACCAGATATGCACTGAAGAGCTGTGTTTGTGTCTAATCCAGTAGGAAGAGGGTTAAAGTGACTTTTGCAGAGGGTCAGAAATGACGCAAGACTAATACATGTAGTATCGTGTCCTGTTCCCCAGAATGACTAGCAGTACAAGAGTCATAACTCCTGGACCCCGTTGCATGAAGCTCTTGTAGGCTACAACTATTGTAACGTCAATGCTTTCTATTGTAGCGGGAGCCCAGTTACAACTATTGTAGCGCTACAAGAGCGTCGTGCAACGGGCCCCTGTACATTAACACTAAGTTATGACTGTTCAGTGGAACAGGGACTTGGGGCAATCCTTGATGTATAATTTCCAATACCGGTACATGTACATAGCATCAGTTCAACTCAGCCGGTTCCTGATCATATCAATTCAATAACTGAATAAGTTAGTATATTGCAGTAATGGTATTTTCAAGGAATGCTATCTTATTTTCCAACAGGATGCTTTTGCAACTCGACAAAAGTAATTTTAGAATCAAAGAAATTTTTCCAAATCCTTTCTAAAAGTCATGAAGATCCGAGTGTAATTAATAATAATTTGTCAGTATAATTTACTAATAGTACCTAAGCTGTAGGTGGTCACTGGAATGTTGGTTGACCATCCGACGGACGCGAGTCTCTGCTGACCACAGCTGGAAGCTGATGGTTAGTCGACGTTCTTGTAGCGCTTTCTGTAGAGCTAGACCGCGAATACGTCGCTCTTTAGCGCCTAGAACAAACAGTTAACCACAATTGGAAAAAAGAATCTTCAAAATATTCTATGGTGTTTTTCATGAGCGGCGGGATGGGCCTCGGATAGCACCTTCGACGCCAGGGGATATTCTCCTGCACATTCGATCAGAACGTCCAGATCTAAACTTTATTCTTGCGCGTAGAGTGATGCAGGTTCTGGCGGGAAGTGTTGATTTAGTTGAGGAGATACAAGGTTTCCGCTATCTGGATTCGCGTGATTTGACCGGTTTTGTTGATGGTACGGAGAACCCTGAGGGAGAGGCGCGTGCCGAAGTGGCGCTCGTTGATAGTTCTGATGCTGCGTTTGTGGGAGGAAGTTATGTTCAGATGCAGCGATATGTGCATGACCTTTCTCGCTGGAATGCCTTGCCGGTGGGGGAGCAGGAGGCGCATATTGGCCGTACCAAAACGGATGATCTTGAGCTTGAAGATGACATAAAGCCGCCGACTGCCCATATCAGCCGCGTTGTGATCGAGGAAGGTGATGAAGAGCTTGAAATATTGCGTCATAGCATGCCGTACGGCAATACACAGGAGGCTGGGTTGCTATTTATCGCTTACACTTCTACGCCGACACATTTTGACCGAATGTTAGAGAGTATGATTATTCGTGATAAACAGGGCTATTACGATCATCTTTTGGACTATACTCGTGCGGTGACAGGCATAGCCTTTTTTGCGCCCTCGGTAGAGTTTCTACAAGGGGTTTAAGCGTCTTAAACGTGGAAAGTAACAGACATAAAGATTCGATTGATTACACGAGGTAAATAAAGGCTGTGTTGCAAAAATTCCTGAGAAAAAATACCAAAGAACCTGTTGAAATACCGCATAAGGATGTGTCTGTACTATTCGTCTGCATGGGAAATATTTGCCGATCGCCCACGGCGCAGGGCGTGTTTACGCAACAGGTTCAGGCTGCAGGGTTAGATGACAAAATTGCGATTGATTCGGCAGGTACCGTTCCGTATCACGTCGGTAAAGCTCCTGATTCTCGCGCACAGTCTGCCGCAAGCGAGCGGGGTTATGATTTGAGTTCGTTTCGAGCTCGGTTAGTAGCGCGCGCTGATGGTGAGATCTACGATTACCTGGTTGTTATGGATGAAACAAATTTATTAGACGTTCGCTCTGTGCTGAATAAAAAAGACTGGTCAAAGTTGCATATGTTTATGGATTTTATGCCAGGTGTCTCAGGGCGGGAAGTTCCTGATCCATACAGCTGCGGTAAGGATGATTTTACCCATGTGTTAGATTTGGTCGAAGAGGCATCGCAGGGTTTACTGACGCATATTCGAGAGGCACACAGCCTCTAGTCGTTAAGTACTATCACAGGATTATTCTACCAAAATTCAAGCAAAGCTAATGTTATATATTTGTCCTATATTCGCCTGAAACGATTCATAGATAGAAAAATCCAGCCATTCATATTTTATCTTTCGCCATAATATTTCGATTCTGTTTCGTTCAGGTGAATAAGGTGGAATATTCTGATTTAGGTTGCCAGGCATAGAGAACGCAGGATTCCAATGTAAAACCGGATTCATTGAAGTAATACAGGTCAATTTCTCTCTCATTAATAATTTATTATTTTAGAAAAAGAGCGCGTTTACTAAAAAGAAGTTCGATCAGAATGACGGCGAGATAGCTTATGAGGATCCATTGCACACTCGTAGGTGAAGAATGCCAGAGATATATCATCAAAGTACCCCATGAGGCCAGGGATAGGAGCACTCCGAATAGTGGGAGCACCGTGCTGTTAATAACATCCTGATCTGGGTTGATGACATGACGCAATTTCCAGGCGGAAAGATTGATGGCTGCAAAAATTAGTAAAAAGGTTGAGCTGGCAAAAGATGAAATAATGGTCAGATTCGCTGTATTTACAAAGATCAGGGTTAATGATGTGATAGCCAGCAGGCTGATCCAAGGGGTGTGATTGTTCCTGCTTCTGGAGCTAAATGCGTGGGGCAAGGCTCCTTTGGTTGCCATTTCTACACCCAGTCTGGCCGTTCCAAACAAGGTTGCATTGATGGCAGAAGCTGTCGATAAAAGTGCTGCGAGACCAATCAACAAAAAGCCAGCCTGTCCCAGCATGGGTTGCGCAGCGACCGCCAGTGCGTATTCTTTATATTCCTCTACTTCTTGTGGTGAGAGATTGCCCACGGCCACCAGAGAAACGAGAATATAGATCACCATGGCTATCACGATAGACCAGATAATGCCAGACTTGAGATTACGCTCCGGGTTCTCCATGTCATTGATGGCATTCGGAATTAGCTCAAACCACTCATAGGCGACAAAGATCAACGCGGCCGCCATGATGACTCCGGCGTATCCTTGATTGAACACCGGCAACAAGTGATCAGTGTTGATATAGAAAACCCCCAAAATACCAAACAAGAGCAAAATGAGTACCTTGACGGTAACCAGTATTAGCTCGCTATTGCCACTGGCTTTTACGCCATAGAGATTGATACTCAGAAACATCAGCAGCACCAAGGATTCGAGCAAGTGATGCATCAGTGGGTTACTGGTCTCGTTGCCACCCAACATGGCTGAACCGTATACTCCAAAGGTAAACGCATACAGGGACAGGGTTCCGACATATCCAATCAATAAAAGCCAACCTCCGATGCCTGCAATATTACGGTTCTTGAAAGCATGCTCCAGAAAGGTAAAACTGCCGCCCGCTGATTGGTAATGCAGCCCAAGACTGGCATAGGAGAGGCCTGTCATCAGTGCGATAACGCCACCCAAAGCAAAAGCGATAGGCGCTGCGTGGCCGGCCTGGGCAATGGCAAGCCCAAGTACCGAGAAAATACCGCCGCCGACCATCCCTCCGACACCCATGGCAATAATTTCTTTCAGATTTAAACGCTCTTGATTCTCCATTTCCTAGTCTTCTCCCTGGCTGTTAGCAATCCTGGGTAAGACATCGCGTCTGGATATTTTTTGCAGCAGAATTTCCGACAGAGCCGCTAACGCAACAAACGTCAACAATGCCTGCATGACATGACTGCCGGCTCTCATAGATTAGCGCCAAACCATGGCACCGACCCCCATTGATACGGCTGACCAAAAGCCAATGGTTTGTTTGATTTATACATAAATAGTTATTCCCCTTGCTGTGGTAACAACAGCTTTTTCAGGCATGAGGGGCTAACGCTGAATGGAGGAACCGATGCTTGGTACTTAAGGTATGCCTGACCAAATTTCCTATAGGCTTCGCGCTCCTCGAAGACCATGATCATCACCAGCATAAAGATTATCTCGATAGGGCTGATGATCAATATGAATGAAGGAGAGCCAACGATTAGTGCGATGGCCAGCGGTAGAAACAATAGACCCAAATGCATTGGGTGACGCATGCAGGCATAAGGCCCGCGGGTTACTAATTGATTGGTCTCGAAACGGGGCAAGTCCCCTTTTCGTCCATACCGGGCGAGTGTGCGGCCCGTTGTTTTGCTGATGGTAAAGACAAGTTTTAACAGCATAAATCCAATCAATGCACTCGTGACATGCCAGCGGGTACTGAGTAACAATGGACGAAACCACTGGAAATCCATGAGAAAGCTAAGCGCCATTCCGCCTAGCAACATCATGGCCCAGATCAGAATACGAGCACGTACCGTAGAAGGGCTTGGCATAAGTTTCTGGTCTTACTCCGTTGGCTAATATCCAACTATAAATGGGATTTCCCGAAAAAGGATTAATACTCCCAATTGGGCTATATTGGAATGTGAATAGTCAATAATTGGTTGCTATCTTCGTCAAATCAATACCCGACATCTGTCATCTATGCTCATATAGGGTTCGGTTAAACAGCTTACAGCAGCGCCGTTGGATCTGATCGATCAGAAAAGCCAAGAGCATCAAGTAAGTCATTACGGTGGATAAGTGCTGGTAGCCATGTGCTACGTCAAGAAAACAGGATTGTATTGTTCAAGTAAATCCTTTATTTAACACTTCGGTAACAGGTTTGACACGCTACCTAATTTGATTAGCGAGTATTGCTGTTATATGGTGAGGTATAGTGGTGTTTGTAAAAGGATTTAATGAAAAGAATGGATGAACATACTATTTTAAATCCGGGTTCCGAATATCATGACTGCTAATAATACGATAGCCTTTAATTTACCGTGGCAATACGTGCGATTTAAAAGGCAATGGGTTTTGGATTTGCTGGAAATTCTTTGGTGTACATTGCAATCTCCACTTAGCCGTCAGAGGTTTGGGGTAAGCCGACCTTTTAAATGAGTTAGTTGCGTCAATTTGTTCTCGATTTTTTATTAATATATAAGGTTAAGTAGTATCTGTAATTATGGATATAGCGGGCTATAAGCTCCGAGAGGAGAGTAAGGAGGTGGATAGGTTTTCCACAATATTCAGCGCTGTGGATGAGAGGTATGGAAGAGCCGTACTGATTAAGGTATTCAATAAAGAAGTTTCTACAACCCAATCGTTTAGAAGTCATTTTAAGTCGGTGATGCAAAAGCTGCTTAAGCAGCCTCTAGGTAGTAATGTGCGTGTATTTGATAGCAAGATGTATGATGATGCTTGTGTCTTTGTCATGGAGCATCATACATACTGCTCTGTTGAGGCTTGTCAGCGGTTGAGGCTTTCTAAAACTCAGGCGCTTGAGATAGGTCGCCAGATTGCCTCTAGTTTAAGCTTGCTTCACAACCAGAAAATAGTGCATGGGGGGATTGAACTATCGAATGTATCCATTTCTGATGATGGGAAAGCGGTATTAGGGCCTGTTGCCCTCCAGAGGACGATACCCGGAAGAAATACATTCATGCTGCTGGTTGACCAAGTTGAAGATATTGTTTACCGGGCGCCTGAGTCGAATGCGGGTTTAACGGTGAGCACGGATTTTTATGCCTTGGGCGTGTTGCTGTATGAGCTTTTACTAGGGCGAAAGCCTTTTGAGTCAAAGAGTGTTACTAGACTTCGTCAGGAAAAGGAGAAGGGGCGTTATTTGCCATTGGATAAGGAGTATAGATACTTAACTCCTTTATTCAAAAAAATGCTGTCGCCAGACCCTAAGTTGAGGATCTCAAGCGTATACGAATTTGACTTTATTTTGAGTCAGTGTGAGGGAAGCGCATCGACACAAGACAGTGCTTTTCCCGCAGATGAAGTTGATTTTTTCCCCGATAAGAATGTCAATAAAAAAACGCCTATACCCATAAAAAAGACGGGTATGTTGCGTACCTTAATGATAGGTATTTCAATAGCTGCGGTACTTGGGTTCCTTGTTAATCTATTTCTTTCATCCAAGACTCCTGTTGGACATGAGTCTGCTGGAAAGGTTGCGGTGCTGGATGATGTTAACGATCATAAGGCAGTGCAGCTGTCACCTCAAACTGCATCATCAAGCAAGCCCGAAATCGATCCAAATAGCCTTTACAAGCGCGTTACATCACTGATTGAGGCAGATGATTATATTGCTGCACTACAGCTGATTAAGGATGCTAGTCCTGATGATGTAGATGCTAAAGGTATTAAACGATTAAAAACTGATATTGAAAAAGAAATTGAGATTCGTTCGTTGTTAGAAACAGCCAAGTCGCAAATTGATGCGGCGAAGCTTATACGGCCCCCTGGAAATAATGCGTTAGAAACTTATCAACAGATAATTCTTCTTGGTTCGGAAGGTGATGCGCGGGCAAATGAGGGGATTGCAAAGATAGCCAGTAATTATTTGGGGCGTGCGAAACAACGTGCTGAGATGGGTAGGTATGACGATGCTAAGAAGATGATTGAGTCGGGGTTACAGGTGAGTCCTTCGCATAGAGAGTTGTTAGCGTTGAAGGTTAGCCTGGCAACTCGTAAGTCAGATAATAGTGGGTCAGCGAGGGTAGATGCTGCGGGAAAGGGTAGGGAAAGCTCTCCGCAAAGTCCAAAAGTGGTGCCATCATTGAAGGTGGCGACGGCTGATGTAAATCAAGGTAGGAAAGCCGCTAAGAGTACATCTCAGGCAGAATCTCAGGCAGAATCTCAGGCAGAATCTCAGGCAGAATCTCAGGCAGAATCTCAGGCAGAATCTCAGGCAGAATCGTCCGAAGAAAAGCCGCAAGTTGCTTTTGTTGATAAACGTGAACCTGCAAAAGAGTTAAGTGGTAGTGCCGATGTTTCTACTGGTAAAATCGAGGAAGAAGTCTTTGTTAAAAAGGATGCGGTCAGTGCGTGGAAGCATAAATTAGAGTCGATTGGAGGGCCAGAGGAAGTGCCGGTATCCCCAAAAGAATCTCCAGTGACTACCGAAAAAGCGCCACCAAAAGACAATAAAATTAATACTGATATTGAGAGTAAAGATACGGTCAGTATAAAGATTGCATCTGTTGAGCGAGCGCTATTGCCTGGGCAGCTCTCTTTTTCATCATTACAGGCTGCGACAAACGAGTATTATTCATTGAAGCAATCTGCGGGGAATAATGCAGAAATTTCTGGTTTGCATGACAAAATATTGGGAGGGTATGTTGATTTGGCGAGGAAGCAGGAAAAAGCAAATCAATTGCCCACTGCGTTAGAAACGATTGATAAGGGGCTTGGAATGAATGCCCGTCATAAGCAATTGTTGGCAATGAAAAATAGAATAATAAGCGTATTGAGAAATATCGAAAGGTGGAAAAAGGCAGCCCCTATTGTTGGCGCATTTTAGAGCTGAAGGTATGCTACTAATGTGATTTTTCAGTTTTATGATGGGTGTAGCTGAGTTATCGTCAATAGCCGTGAAAGATCTAGGTGGTTTTCTAGTGTATTTGCCAAACGGTTCAATTGTTGTTCGCGAAGCGCTTCCATATTAAAGGATGCTGGGTTCGGTAGCCCACTCCATTTGAGCAGTGCTTCCAGTGCTTCTGGGGTATCAAATAAGCCGTGCAGGTAGGTGGCAAAAATTTTACCGTCAGGGGATATTGCTCCTTCGGATTGATTATCGATAATGGTCGCGGGTGATGTCAACGCATGACCTTCACTGTATCCTGCATGGATTTCATATCCTGTGATGCTGGTGTCCCCAAAGGCTAATTTTCCACTGCAGGTGGTGAGGTTCTTTTCCTTTTGCAAGGTGGTTTTTAGATCCAAGAGGCCAAGTCCAATGTGAGTCTTTGCTGGGCCTTCGATGCTGAGTGGGTCATCTATATGGGTGCCCAGCATTTGCAAACCACCACATATTCCGATGAGTTTTCCGTTATAGCGCAAGTGCTTATTAATGGCGGTTTGCCAACCTTGTGTTTTAAGCCAGTTGAGGTCATGGCCCACATTTTTGCTGCCGGGAAGTATCATTAGATCTGCTGGAGGGATGGTTTGCTCAGCGTGTATATATTGAAAATCAATATCGGCGTGTAATCGTAAAGGTTCAAAGTCAGTGTGGTTACTGATATGGGGTAATCGCGGTACGATGACTCGGAAATGTGCATCGGTTGATGGCTGGCTGTTGGGCACAGTATCTTCAGCGTCTAAGTGTAACCCCTGTAAATAGGGCACTACACCTAGGACAGGTTTCCCGGTGTGCTTTTCTAACCAGTCGAGACCGGTTTGCAGTAGCTTGATATCTCCTCGAAAGCGGTTTATTACGAAACCTTTTACCAAATTCCGTTCTTTTTCAGAGAGCAACTCAAGTGTCCCTACTAAATGGGCGAATACACCTCCTTTGTCAATATCAGCAATAATAATGACGGGACAATTAGCCTGTAATGCAAACCCCATATTGGCAATATCGTTTTTACGCAGGTTGATTTCTGCGGGGCTTCCTGCTCCTTCAACCAATATGTATTTATATTGTTTGCTGAGTGTGGAGTAGGAGTCGAAGACCGCAATGGCCGCTTTAGGTTTATAGCTATGGTAATCAGACGCTTCAAGATTACCGATAGCGTGCCCCTGCAGAATAACTTGA
>JAULBP010015434.1:0-13921 GCA_032355345.1 Lepetodrilus pustulosus
GAGAGAGAGAGAGAGAGAGAGAGAGAGAGAGCGAGAGAGAGAGAGAGAGAGAGAGAGAGAGAGAGAGAGAGAGAGAGCTATTCATCTATAAATAATGCTATTATCCCAAATCTTCTTACCTTTACATCAAGAACATAGCTACATGTACTTGAATTTTGCAACAGATAATGTTGTTCCATTGGTCCTACATTGGGTAGTTTTATTTTTGCAATGGTCTTTATGTCTAAGAAGACTGTTAAATACACTGTACCCAACTAGACAAGTCAATCAAGTCTATAGAGGGTAAAGAATTTCAACAGATTCTTTCATATAAATATGTGTATATTACAAATCAATGTAAGTTATATATGTATATAAATGATTGACTTTCACCCTCCGAGACTATGGATGGTCTATATCTGATGCAAGTCATTGAACTAGCTACCTACAGGTGTGGGTTCTTGGGTGAATTATTATCTTGTCCAACCTTCGAGTTTCTGCTAAAATATATTTGTTGCTACCTTTCTGAAAAGGGGCCAATATTAATTTTAATATGGTGGAAAGAGTAGGCAGACCAAGGTCTGTGCAAGATGGTGACGGAAAAGGACACCACAATGAGATAAGGGAGATGCAGTTTCTGTTAATAATAAACTACACTTTTAAAATAACTACCAATAATTAATGAACAAGGTTTGAATTTGAAAAAGAACACATCAGGAGTAAATTATTATTTTTACATCACAGTGGAATTCTTTCACTATTATGTGCTGATGGTTATTTAATTATAATATGACAGATGGGTAAAAAGGGAGAAAATGAGGAAGAATCCTATTAACCCTCATTGAAGAAATCTGATAGCATGCCATAGCAGCTTAGCTTTACCATGCAACTAAGACCTGCTACTAGGTATATACTATAGGCTAGTACATTAGTAGAAGCAGTGGATACGAATAGCAGTAGCAGGCATGGAAACAGTCAATTGTTATTTCAGCAAAAAACAAGCCAGGAGTATTGGGGCTTATCTTGAGACCATCCGAGGCAAATACATTGACTCCTGGAAAAATATATTAGAAGATTTATGTGGATCCATGGAAAATTGCCATGCAGGATCAGAATGCAAATTCAGAAGATACTCAAGCAGCAAGACTTGCACACTAACGATAAACAAACTTAGTTAGGCAGGTATCCAGACCAACAGTAATCGTACAATCAACATCTAGACTAATAGTATCCGGACTACCAGTATCCAAGCTACCAGTATCTGGACTACCATTATCCCATCTACCAGTATCTGGACTAGCAGTAATTTGCTTACCAGTATCCATACTATCAGTATCCGGACTAGCAGTAATCAGATTACCAGTATCCAGACTACCATTATCTGGACTACCATTATCATGTCCACCAGTATCTTGACTAGCAGTACTTGGACTACCAGTATCCAGACTACCAGTATCTGGACTAGCAGTAATCAGATTTCCAGTATCTGGACTAGCAGTAATTGGATTACCAGTATCCAGATTACCAGTATTTAGACAAGTATGACCTGAACTAACAGTAATCAGATTACCAGTATTCAGACAAGTATGATCTGGACTAGCAGTAATCAGATTACCAGTATTCAGACAAGTATGATCTGGACTAAAAGGAGTGCAACAGTTGAATGCCCAATACAGGACCCCTCTGCACGACACTCTTGTAGGTTACAACTATTGTAACGTCAATGCTTTCTATTGTGGCGGGAGCCCAGTTACAACTATTGTAGCGCTACAAGAGTGTCGTGCAACGGGTCCCTGGATTGAACATAGCAGAACATGGTCAGAACATAACACAAGACAAAGCAAGCAATGTTATGCTTGTTTTATTTTCAGCTTACACATTAACAAAATCACGTTCTCTACAATAACATAAACAAAATGAAGGTTACACAGAACTGTGCAACATTATCATGTCAAGACATTTCTTTTGCTCAGATTCAAAACCCATCCATCTAAGCGTGTAGTGACATACAGACTACAGATTGCTCCCATTATTCTGTCTTGGCCTTAAACTATTAAGATAAAACCGTACAAGATATAACAAGTCATGCACCTCTCTCACTATCAAAAATTCCAAGTTGAATCAAATTGTTTTGTTTCTACAGATCTGTTTTATATATATATATATATATAAAAAAAAAAATAATGGTATCTTCAATATAGAAAATTTTCTTGTCCAATATTCTCTTCCAAAGATTTGCATTAAGGGATCGGCTCACAATATAAGATTATACTATGACAACATTGTTGTACAAGTATCTTACTTCCACTGGTAGTATCCTTTCTTCTAACCTATGTAACACATACTCATATACAGTGATATATAAGAGGTTTTCTAACAGATTTCGTCAACCAGTTACACGATCCTATCTAGAATAATTCATACCTGGGAATAACTATGTTCAGGACTTTTCTCTTAGAACACAGTCGTATATTCATGATGTAAAGATATACATATACGATGCGAGACAGGTAGACACGGTGATCAATGAATCGGGACAGCTGTGACAATTCTAAGAATTCAAATATTAAATTTAATTCAAATTTACAGATATTTTTAATTACATGTACTATTTCCTTTAGATACAGTATAAATGCTTGAGAATTCTACAATAATTGGATGACATGCATTAAGATACTGCAATCCGTAGTTGCATACACTTAAAACAGTTTGCATTTATTTATCACTATCCATATTTTCTGTTGTTTTTGACAAATGTCATTACGTATATAAGGAATGGATTTTGAGTCACTAGCATTCATTGTTCCAGGAAGCTAATGGGTCACAATGCATGCTAATGACTCAATATTCATTCTTAAAATAGATGTACTTTAGTAGCCAACTGGCCAGATTTCTTCGTTCCACGATTGGCCGAGATTAATATTAACATGGAAGTTAATAAATTTGTACTTAAGGTGTGAAATAATTGATAGTTAAGGTGTAAATTGATTTATGCAACATACGTGGAGAGAAATGCAATTCAATTTTCGAAGTATATAACTAATTTGACACTCCACATGAAGGGGTTGTCAATTTCAACATTTGATTGGCATGTTTGTATAACCCTCAATTGCCTTCTACAGTATCCGTCTGCATTTACATATTGATTGTATATGCCGCAGTCATATATATATCCAAGTCATTCTATTGATAATCGGGACTGTAGACATTAGACTTAACATATTAAAGGCATACTATCACAGATGGTTGACCTAGGTAATGGTAAAACTACTGAGACTACTTACGGTACATTTGATTAGTCCACCTAAAAGTTGTTATTTACTGATGCACTTATTCCTCAACACTCGATAGTTATTTAACTTATTATGTTGTCTGTGATGCATCAACTGATCTGTGAAGGAATTCTTAGAAATCGTGGTAGTACCACTTTGACTTCCAAGAAAACTCTCATGACATCATCAGTTACTTTGGTTGCATAATCATTACAATAATCCTAACTATTAACCCTCTCCCTGCTGCAGGCAACTGGAGATGCCCTAATAGAGAACTGTGCTTGTGCCTAATTCAGCAGGGAGAGGGTTAAACACCTACAATCACAATCATTGACCTACAGAGTGGTATAGGACTTTCCGAAAAGTCTAGTTGCGCCCGAGTTACTTCCCTTGAATGACCTCTTCCTTTCTGAAGTCTAGCACTTCCACCTAGTACTTGAAGTTGACCGTTAGTCATGTTATTAGTTGTATGCAAAATTGTGGAAATAGCATACACCGGCAAACTTGTTATGCGAAAATCTACCAATTTTCAGTACCATTAACTATACAAAGCATATCATAGCTTACCGTAATATGTCAATGTAAACCGTTTTGTGATATATTACTGATATTAGTAGAAACATAACAACTTACGATGTTACAATAACATGAGCTCAACTGGCGATCTTGCTTGTTCACATATTACCAAGTATTCGTTAGAGGAGAATACACAGATTTAACGTTTGATAATATCGTGTTTTTATCCAACAATAATTAGCCAGTACTGATATGCACTTTTTCAAAAAAATCATGTTTAAAATCCGTAGTTTTAACACTGTTTGTATCCATGTTGCCGAGATTTACTAGGTTCTGGCAAGGGAGATAATTCTATCGAAAATGTTCAGGGCAGGTAACAACACTTTTAGGAAAGACCAATAGAGTAGTTTTACCTGAAAATATATACATTTGTTTTGACTACACATGTACTTTATGAAACCAGTAAATTATTCCACTTGTCTCACTATCTTTATTGGTACCAGGTCGTCAAAGATGATTTGATACTATGTTCAATGATTAAAGTTACAAGATAAGTAATGCTTCGTAACTAGAATTCATATAAAATATCGAGTGTTGGGGAATAAGTGTATTAGTAAATAACAACTTTTTGGTGGACAAATCAAACGCAAGTAGTTTCAGATAGAAATCGCTTGACCATTATCTAGGTCAACCATCTGTGATAGTATGCCTTTAGTCTCTGGTAGATGGTGCTCTACAAGAGCTGACTGCATGTATGTGGGTAATGAAGCAGTTTACAACCGGACAGACATGTCATGCAACACTCGAAATAAATAGGTAATGGTTCCTGTGACCGTAGCTTCAAATAGGAACGACTTGTGGCACATAAAATGTCTGCCATGAGGTAAATCAAACACAATTTCGTCTTTACAACAGTGACCTTCAGGTACACCCTGGTTAATACGAAACAATGTTCCTCTCAAAATTTTCAATTATTTAATGGATGCAAATTGCATTTTTCTGTTACTAGTATTATACAAATGTATGAGAACATCACATAAGTTATTACCTTTCACTTGTATCATAAGAGGCTCTGCCGAGTATAATACAAAACTTTAATGAAAGATAATATACAGGTGATGTCGTCCTAATACACTAATGTAATAAAAGCTTTATCAGATAAATCTAAGTTATCCCCGGTATGGGTTCTAGCTGTGGATCATTGTGCCTTGGAATACCACTTTTGTAGGAAATTTAGGTATTTATCAATTAAGAATAAATGCTTGCAAAATTACTAACAATAGAAAAACTGTTCCGTTCATAAAAACGCTGACATAACTACTTCGAAGACCTAATTTATAATGTCAGGGTTTGATGTCACCGCTTCAATTATTTTCTGTTCGTTTAAAGAATTCCATACAATATCAAGGTAACATTTAGTAACACCCCCTTAAAATTAAATAGTTCTACAGTTATTGCACTCCTGTTGTCGAATTCTTGTTATCAAGCCCTCAGGGCAAGTTTATGTGTTAACTGTGTCTACTAAGCTAACCATGTATTTTGCAATGGCGTTGGCATTTGAGAATGACCCTTGTCGTGGCTCAGTGTTGTAACCTTAAGTTTAACCAGAAAACTTCACTCAGAACTCTACGAAGTAAGTCATGTAGAAGTGCATAAACTTGGAAATTTATGATGAGGTGAAATAACAGCCGTAGTAATTACCCGAGATTTCTGGTTCCATAATGAAAGACTAATAAGTATAAACAAAAGAAATAAAAAATTAAATTCATACCTTATTCCATACTACTGTACTATTAATTTCTGGGGCATGAAAATACACTTTGAGCAAATAATTAATTAGTAAATTTGGTCCAGGTATGAGTTCAAAAAGTCACGTATAATGATAATGACGAGAATGATAAGGGAAGTTGTCACTGACAATAATTACTCTATATATACATAGTAATGTGAATATGTCGTATATAAGTACACATTAACAAATTGTTTTCCTTCAGAGGTAATATACTATATAAAAAGCAGGGATGATAATGATGACATCGACATTTTCAGCTAAAAATAGCAGGTCAGGAAGATGTGCACACACCTGGGCCTGCCAATAGAGCGTTGTTTCTTAGTGCTTAAAAAAATCGCTAATTTTTCAAAAAGTTCTCATCCTTGAATATTGTAAATATTAAATGGTATTCAACAATTTGCTACACATTATTGTAAATATTAAATGGTATTCAACAATACACGTATAATCCAACACGTTCGACACAACAGTAATGTCAGACATGGCTTTCATCCGACGGCCACCGAGATGTACAAAGACTGAAGATCGCTTGTTCATGCAGACACAAATACAAGTCACAAACCTGGAAGAAATATGCAGACTCACTATTGCTATATCCTGCCTAATATTCAACATTTAGATCTGAATGATAGAAATGGCAGAATTATTTCCAAAATATTTCGACAGTTGTGAGTTGATTATTTATGGCACATTAGCATACAACTATCACAGACTTTGGTTATTCTAATTAGATCTGTGTTCTTCTCCATGAACTCATGGTCAGTACGGCTTGGTGAAGCAGGTCTCCCAGGAACAAGAGCGAAGTAAATGTATGACTCGGGCCAAGAATGATTGATGGTTATGTTGTCGGATATCTCGTATACAACATCTTTGATCAGAGATAGAAATGTACTACAGTTGACACAGTTACAAACAGAGACATCAATTCATTTAGAACAATGAGCTGAAGAGTTACCTCCATAAAGAGACATGAGAGTTATTCCCCTTTGATCAACATGTGGATACCTTGCTCAGTAGTTTGATAAATATCCTGATCAACAAGAAATCTCTCGTGCAAGTGACTTAATATATAAAATAAATGTGCTGAAAGTGGGTCACAAGTAATCTACAAATTGCACACTCCGAAGACGGTAACATTTGGTTGAACGGTTTGACTTTGGAAACATAAGCACTTGCATATGTTGGTGAAATCGTTCAGAAAACATTCACCAGGAAAACAATCCAATGAAGATTTGATTCTCAAGTTCAGCATTCTCCAGTATTACACAATGCAGCATGATCCATGTCTACGCCAGTTAGTAGTTCCAGCCTAGCTAGTAGCGTCAGTGGATGCCTAGAGCTAGTTCGTTGGACATTATTCAACAACTCACAAACAGCTGGACTGTCTTCATCACACAACATTCGCACGGCTACGGGATGCAGAGAATATATTATGATTATGCTAGCTGTACAGACACTCCTGTGGGCTGGCATTCCTACATGCAGTCTATTCAGGTTAGAGAGATAGCACTTTACACATGCTCCCAACGTGAAGGCACTCCCCTCACGTCTCTGCTGTCTCGGGACGTTCATGCAGTTCGCGTCACACTCCTATCACAAAATGCACAACCAGGACCAATGCATGCCATGTCCCCAAAAGTTTCAGTTCCAAGAGAATATCGGGACAACTAATGAAATATGGCTTTACTGGAAGAGAGTCACAAGCTGCTTGGCTGCCTTTGCAATGTCGTAGGCAAACTGAATGATGAGCTGCGTCTTGAGAGTGGGGTCAAGGTCAGATGGGACGTCGGTCGGCAGGTCCTGACACTCGTCCTTCAGGCGGATGGCGCTCGTGGTCAGCAGCTGTAATGCTGCGTGGACCGTGTCCGCCTCGATGTGCTGGAAGGACAATAGAGAGGACACTGAATCGAGAAGACATCGAGGACATGGTAAAGACAGAGACATGAGAACATTGAGTCAGTGGATATTGAGGACACAGTCAAGAGGACACTGAGTCGAGAGGACATTGAGGACACAGTGAAGAGGACAGAGACATGAGCAGATTGAGTCAGTGGATATTGAGGACACAGAGTCAAGAGGACATAGAGTTTGAAGACATTGAGTTAGTGGACATTGAGGACAGCCAGAGGATATTGAGGACATAGAGGACATTGACACACATAAATCACCAATATTTCATATTCATCAAGATATGAATGAACATTAACGGTAATCAAAATTATGTAAAATACAAATATTGTATAACTTGCCTTTGGAAATAATGCAGCCATTTCGGCTACGGCTGTATAGATGTTCTCAGAACAAGGCGCGTAACTGAAACATAGTGGGTGGAGAGTAGCATCATATAGCACATGGCATGATAGACTGGGCCATCCCCTCAATTTATTAATAACATCATAAACAAAATGCATCACATAAAAATGTCACTAAATAACATTATTAGGAAGTATTCCAGATATAACAAAAGCTCTGGCCCAGGGATTACGAGAGTACGATTTTGTGTTCAATCTCAAATTTAATATGGGGATTTCTGAACCAACTTTGAGTTGAGCATTAATCTCGTACTCAAAAACGTTTCATAACCTCAGAGTCTGGTGTGAGCGAGTTTTTATGGAGCTTAACGTTGCTAGGAGAATCTCGGGGCCTTGGTTATGTAGCGTCATGAAGAGGTATTGGAAAAGAATAATACGAGCAATTGGTGAGTGAGCGAATATGGAGTTTAACGTCGTTGCAGGAATCTTTCACCCATTTGCGACGATCAAGCAATTGGTAAATTACCATTCCAAATTTCCACCCTGAGCCGTCTGTAACAATTCCTGGATCTTCTTCGTGATCTTCTCGGTCTTCTTGACCACTTCCTCCTGCGAGGGCAGACCGGAGAGATCCTCCTCGGACATCGACACACACGCTGTGGCCGTCACTCTGGGCGTGGCTCCCTTCACGGTACAGGTGGACCCCGACAGACCGGCACCGTCGGGGAGGGAGCAACCACTGTACAGGAAGAAGACATTGGTCTCTACATGGTAATTCAAACAGATTAATACAAGCACTTGCTAGGGCCCTAGACTAAAGTATACCAGATGTACAGGAGCAGGATGTGTTATCACTGTAACAAGCCCTGCAGGCAAGTAACTCAAAATATTAGCCTGGATCCCTGACACTCCCTAGGGAGTTGAGAAATAAAACTGAGTGTACACCGATCCATTGACTGGTGGTAATAAAGTAGTGCATCTAGCTGTAGGTTGTGGCAGATCTAATGCATTAGGATTTCCGTACTGACTGAAATAAGAATCTAAACCAAATTAAAATCATAAATTACAAGCATAAAACACTGGGTAAGTGTACCTGGCACCATGTTCCTCATTGGGGTGGCTCGGTGCAGGAGTGTCGTAGTCGGGGTCAGGGACATCAGCAACGACATTTGCATTTGTTACATCATCATCAGCCGCATCTCTAGGTAATGACAATCCTATGTCAGATGCCTGTAACAAAAATACTAAATGTAAATTTCATTGTAATTTTTTTTTTTATATATAACGTTATAATTAATATTAATAAATAATTATGGCAAATCACGAGGGCATGTTCACGTTACGAAAAAATAAAATGGCTTCTACTACTAGAGATTGTATGCAGATCATAATATTTTAAATTCTCTTTTGTAATGGGGTTTAGAGTCGCTTTCTAGAATATTTCACATATCACAACTGCAACATGTGATATGTATGGAAGAAGGCATAACACTCTATTAGCAGTGCATTAGCTATCGGCAAAGAGAGCGCTAAGGTCTCTTAGTGGATAATAGAGCTTCATGAAAGATACCCTGATGTATAAATCCATTACAAGACATCCACACAGAACACCACCCACAGTACACCACCCACAGTACACCACCCACAGAACACCACCCACAGAACACCACCCACAGAACACCACCCACGGAGCACCACCCACGGAACACCACCCACAGAACACCACACATGAAACACCACACACAGAACACACACAGAACACACACAGACCACCACACACAGAACACACACAGACCACCACACACAGAACACCACACACAGACCACCACACACAGAACACACACGGAACACCACACACAGAACACCACACAGAACACACACAGACCACCACACACAGAACACCACACACATGCTCCCCACATGGCACAGTAGTGTTAACACTACTAGCAGTACCTCCTCTCCCACAACATGGATGTTGGTCTCAGAAAGACACGTCTGAAGTTGGTCGTCTTTGGATTGCGTCTGGAACAAACAATACAGATGAATAATATTGAGAGATACAAAGCCAGTTCCAAAGAAATCGATATAAAAAAAGATCTCATACGTGGCATTATTAAAAGACATAACATCACAGATATTTATGGTTGTTTTTAACTAGTTCTTAGCTACAAAGTACATTCACTTGACATGCATAAAATCTTGTACTCCCAAAAATCTGTCCACTGTTGTATGGTAGACAAAATTCTACTGGAACACCACGATAGTTTGAATCAAGTATATTAACCAGCGGTCTTTTTGCTTAATTATATAATGCAAAGGGAGATCTGAAAGTGGTACGACTACTTTTTCTAAGAATCGTATAATATAATAGGTTTTCTTAGAATTACTTCACAGATCAGTTGATGCATCAAAGACAAGATAAGTAATGCTCTGTAACCTTAATTCATACAAGATTTGAAAATTGTGATAACCAGCGATCGAAATTAGCACTAGTCTGCTGGCCCAGGCCATTTCTCCCAATGGTTTTGTTATTTGTATCACTATTCGGACTAGTAAGTTTTGAAGTTAATTTCGATCCCTGGATAACTATTGAGTGTTGGGGAATGAGTGCATCAGTAAATAACAACTTTTGGGTGGACAAATCAAACATAGTCTCAGATAGAAATGTGTTTGTCTATTTGTGATAGTATGCCTATAATGCAGAGTTTCACAACTAGAAATTATTGCCCTGTCACTTTCCGAAAGAACTTAAATCTGCTGTTATTGGTATATTTGAGTGACAGAGAATTCTCGTACCTTCCTCAAGGAGGACCGAGACTGGTTGCGTGGCTCAAACATGGACTGAGGTCGTGTGTCCTTCACCAGTCTGAGCTGAATCTTCTCCTCGAGGTCGTCATCAACGTCAGGCTTGGCAGAGTTGCTTCCCTTGCTCGTGTCCAAACCGTTCTGCATGATCTGATTGGCCTCAGCTCTCCGCTGTATGTTCAAACTCTTCAAAGCGTAGTTCTCTTTCATTAAATTTTCAATCTGAAAACAAATAGTGCAATTAATAAGCAGTAATATTTGAGATATCACATAGGGGTTATTAAGCATCACGCTAATTCAGTGAAGCCAGTCCTCAAAAATCAAGTCACATTAATGGCAGCATTTAATGTTTCTAGAAAAGTTGAGTTTTAAGTGTACACTTGAAAACCATTGGTTCTTGTAAATAGATATATCTGACATTACTTAGCAATAGTGGCATTTCATTTGGAAAATCAGATGTTTTGAGTGCGCTGCTTAAATTACTTCCAGCGGTTAGATCATTTTATTTGACAACCTACCCAGCAAATTTCTAGCCGAAGTATGCTGTTTGTGTCGGTATCAGGTTATTTATCAATATATTTAATAAGTAGACATGCAAGAAAATAAAACAAGCATGAAAAACCATGTCAAAACATTATGAATAAAATTTAAGTGAAGACCTAGGATATCAGCCATTGATTATGGAGTATAACGTCGCTGCGGGAATCTTTCACCCATTTGCGATAATTATCAACAAGACATACGTTGCTTTGTAAAAGGTTGCACTTTCTCTCAAGGTCGTGCTTGGCTGTGGCCAGTTTCTGGACTTTGGTTTCGGACATCTCCAACGCTCGCTTGACCTCGAGGTATTCATCAGCCGTGACTGGCGCTTCAACCTGCTCTGTGGTACTCTGTGAACACAATCATCATCATCATCATCATCATCATCGTTTGTTTCGAGAAATCAAGGCCTAGACCAGAGATTACAAACCTTTTCAGAGTACGATTTCACTAATTTATTTCACAAATCCTCAAATAAAATCTGAGCTTGAGCATAAAATCGTACTCAATTATTTTTGCAATCTCAGGGCCTAGTCCTGAGAATTTTTTAGTACAATTTCATGCTCAAGCTGCAATTTAACATGGAGATTAGTGAACAAGACTTTTAATAACTGAATACAAAATTGTGCATTAGCAGTCCAACAAATGTACTGAAATGTTGTTGTTTTTTAAGTTGTTTTTTATTAAGTTTGTAAAAAAAAATAATGTTGACTGGTTTTGACAAGTCAGACGTAGATCTACTGGGTCCACTCTACAAGACCCTGTGCAGCTCAACACTGACAGGAATCACCATAGATTCAACGTCATGAATAGGAGATACGGTACCCTAATAGAGTATGAATGGTAATAGTTATTATTATTGATGCTTCTCTAAAACATATTGGCAAGCAACCATGCCAATGACACATAATTAGTCTCAATCAATATGGTCATGCAAATTAGATAAATACCATGCAGGATTACAGTTAATAAGGCCGATATTTAAAAAAAAGTGTTGTTTACAGGGTCATTTTCAAGGTGCGATATTCAGGATTGAAGACATACAGAGGTTTCGAGGATTCTTGTTTTTGACTTTATCTATGGTAGACGTATACCAATAACACATTTATTTGTAACTTGATAATAGATCTATTCTGAAAGATAATAAATAAATAAAATAAAGAATTAACAGCTGGAAATTCATACCACCTTCATTTCGATAGCTAAAATCTTAATATCCGTTAATATTTCTACATGCATTACTACAGCAAACATGTACTGTAATGATTTCTTGACAGGCTCATGCATTCAAATGATCAAGTCACTGCACGGAAATTGGGAATATTTTATGTGAAAATCGGAAACAAGGCGAGTTTTCCCACATAAAAGACTTAATACTACATTAAGGCAGCTGGTTTACTTTCATTTTGCCGACTGCTAAAAAAAATTAAAGGAAACCAGTCCCTTCTGTAGTGTAGGTGCATTGCATCTAAAAAAATTAGTCATGTTTTGCAAATTAATAAAAACATTGCAATAAAACGTCATCAGATGTCAGGTACATGCCATGTCAACCACGTGTCAACTGAATGTCACAGTTAGTTAGATTGTTGTTGAATGTACGTCCATATATCTTGGGAGTGAAACTTTCGTATCTAATTTTAATTAGATTGTCTAGCAGGTGTCCACTAATTTGTCAACATGCACACGCACTAATTAGCAACTTGAGATAGATTTTCTCAATCATGGTTGCACCTGTCAGAATTGGATAACTTTTGATGATGAAATAATTTCGACACCAACATGTTACCAGTGACTGCCAAGAAAATAATACAGTATTATGCCAGAATACAGTATTATAATAAACTCAATGCTGGTAGAAGCTACCTGTAGAACACTGTACCAACATCATCTAGTGAATACAAATTGGTACCACGATTACATTAAAAAAACATTTTTGGTATTGGGGTTTAGAGTTGCTTTCTAGAATCTTTCATCTGTCACTACTATCATGACTTGTCACATCCATAGCGTTGAATGTCGCAGTAAACCTTTGAGCACTGGCTGGCACTGACAGACCAAGGATGATATCTGTATTGGCACTCTACAGACAGTGCAGCCTATCAATATTGTGTCAGAAAGGTAACTTCCATGAGCATTGATGCCACGCACCCTGGGGTGGGATTTGAACTCAGAACAAGTCAACTGAAATACCAATATAAGTAGCAGGGTGTGATATAAGATATTCCTACTGGTATTGGCCAGTGGGGTTATCCCTTTGGTTCAATCGGTAGAGCTTTGGACTCAAATGGTGCTCAATGTGTATTCGAAATGGTTCCTGGTTGTTCTTTTCCTAGGATTGTCTGATAGATCATTCCTAGCTCTTGCGTGACTTGGAAGCCAAGTCATCATATGAAGGAGAGAATGTAGCAGGGTGTGATATAAGATGTTCCTACTAGTCTTGGCCAGAGGGTTTACCGCTATGGCTCGATAACAATTTTGAATCACAATCCAGAAACTCGGGTTCGAATGCCAGAATCGACAGATCATGTGACAGATATTTGACTCAACCACACACTATACTCCTGCATATTAGCATGCAAGTGATACATGTACAACTTAGAAGTCTTACTGAATCAACTTCACCCATTGTGTTTCATTGTTTGCTGATCCCACTTGATCAAGGTCTCATTCAAGCCTACCAATGAAATAGCAGGGGTTAATACTAACACTAGTCCTGTAGCCAAAGCCAAAATGCTCAATGCTAAAGGTATCCTAAGGACTAGTAG
>JAULBP010015545.1:0-23570 GCA_032355345.1 Lepetodrilus pustulosus
GTACGCTTATCCATTTTAGGCGGAACTCACGAGACAGGTGAGCCACTTTCAATATCCGCGAAAGTCACGGATGACCAACGCGTAGACCGTGTGATACTGCATTATCGTCAGTCTCATTCTACGAATAATTTTTCCTCTCTTATCATGAAGCAGGATTTTGAAACAGGCACGTATTCAGCCTCTATCCCTCCGGCTGATCTCAGCCCTCCGGGAGTCGAATACTATATTGAGGCAGTCGATGCCATGGGCAATGTTTCGCAAGACCCCTTTCCCTCCCATCCTCGGGTTGTGATGATTGATCAAAAAGACCAACCCGCCAAGCATGGCAAAGCTAAATGGGTTTGGGCTGTGGTGGGGGCGATTGCGGCGGGTGCGGCTTTAGCAAGCAATGGAGGAGGTGACTCGGTGGAGGCGAATGGCTCACTGACGGTAACAGTCCCATCACCTGAATAATCTAGCGACCTAGGAAATGACTATGAAGCGACCTAGGAAATGACTATGAATGGAATCAATCGTTATTTAATGCTGTTTTGCATCGGACTGATGTTGACTGCCTGTGAGGAATCCTCCGATCCGATCAATCTATTTCCACTTCCCAAACAACTACAACAACGCATGCTTCCTGACGGGCTTGTGCTGAAGGCTGTCGCCAGAATCCCCGATCTGGGCATGGAGATTGAGATGGACATAAAAAATGATCAGGCAACGGGGTTTTTCAGCAATCTGCCGGCAGGAATGTACACGGTGGAGGTGACATTCAGTGATGCGGCGAGCGGCGTGGTACTGGCCACGGCGAAACGTCCGGTAGAGATTGGTCATTCGGCTGGAGAACTTGCCTTTGGAAAGGATGATTATGATTACCCGGACAGTGATGGTGACAAGTACAGTAATTTAGATGAAATCCGTGTTAAGAAAAATCCTGCAGATCTGGGGAATTTTCCTATCCCTCATCGGGTGTTTATTACATCAATTGAGGGGCCGGGTGACCTGTCTCGGTGGGGAGATGCGGGAGGGAGCGCTGGGCTTTTGGCCGGAGATGCAATATGCAAGAGTCTCGCGCAAAATACTGGTTTGACGGGGGAGTATCGCGCTTGGTTGTCTGATAAGCAGAATGATGCCTATTGTCGGGTAGCGGGAGGCAGCGGGAAGAAAGGTAGCAATACATGCAATCCGAAGCCTGAAGAGACAAAATCCTATGTGAATACAGGAGGTGAGGCTATCGCAGAAAGTTTGGATCAGCTCGTAGGTAAAGGGCAAATGTTTCATGCCATACGGTTTGATGAAAGTAGGGCCAATTTGAGAGCCACCGTCTGGACTGGGACAACGGCTAAGGGTGCCTATGCTGAGGGCTCCAAGGCGTGCAACGGTTGGAACTCGCTTGATGGTAGCGGCATGTATGGTGATGGTGAAACGACAACGGGGTCGTGGACAGCATCGTTTAGGAAGTCTTGTGGAGATTCTTCTCTTCGGCTTTATTGTTTTCAGATTTCCTCTGCTGATCATGTCCTGCCCATTTATAAGATGCGGTCAGCCAAAAAGGTGTTTCTTTCATCGACTGAAGGAACGGGCGACCTTTCCAGTTGGCCCGAGGCACAGGGAAAGTCTGGCGTTTTGGCCGGTGATAAAATTTGCCAGACGTTAGCGAGTAATGCCGGTTACGCGAATGCTGAAAAGTTTATAGCCTGGTTAACGGATAGTTCGACGAGTGCAATTGACCGATTAGTTGGAGAAGGCCAGTGGGCGAGACCGGATGGTGTTTTGGTTGTCAATAACCGTGCTGATCTTTTAGACGGTACATTGTTGACCGGAATTGCGCAGACTGAAAAGGGTGCGTACATTGGCCATAGGGCATGGACAGGGACAGAGTACGAGGGAGGTTGCACAGATTGCATAAGTGCGTTGAGTTGCGAAAACTGGAGCAGCGCTTCCTCGTCAATAATACCTAAGCATGGCTTATCATCCAGTACCAGTTATGGGTGGAGCGATCTGGGAGAAAGTTGGAATAGCCATTGTAGTGATACGGGGCGTTTGTATTGTTTTGAGGGGGAGTGATTAAGGCTGAGGTCATCAATAATTCGGTAGCGTTTAATTTTCTGTGTCATTCCCTTATGCATTAAGAAAACGGAGTTAGTTTTAAATGGTACTTACTTAACTCGAAGCATCTGAAACTATTAAGTAAAAATGGCGGATGGTACATTGGTTGTGACCAAACAGCATACTGCCAACGAGAATCCAGCCCAGATGTATCGTAAAGAAAATGTGTTCAAACGCAACGAAATTGCGTGGTTCGTTACGCCAGCCAAACGAACTCATATGATTTTTTTAACCTCCTAACTAGCAACCCGTTACTGGATATTCTTGGCTTTAAAACCCCAGATGGCCTAGAAAGAAATGTGGGTTTACCTCCTGGCCTACAAGCGGATTTATTATCCTGGCAACTCAGTTTTAAGCATAGCCTTCAGATTTTGGTGATATGGGATCAGCAGCCAATGCTCGATTCACTATTGTCTGGGTAGAAAGTTGCGTACAATGTCCGTTTATTTTGTTTCAAGAGTCGCGGTAGATACGTGAGTATTTTTGCAGCCATTCAGATGGCATCCGGATCCCAGTTGAGTGCGAACCTTTCCATGGCTGAACAGTTAATGAGCGATGCGGTAGAAGCGGGCGCGCAGATGCTTGTGTTGCCAGAGAACTTTTCTTTTATCGGCCGACGGGACGAGGATATTTTGGAGACGTGTGAGGAGCCAGGGTATGGGCCTTTACAGGATTTTTTGGCTGAGCAGGCACGTCTTCATGGGGTTTGGCTTTGTGGTGGAACGATTCCTTTGAAGAGTCCAGATTCTAATCGAGTTTATGCGTCATCGCTGGTTTATAATGCTCAAGGTGAACAGGTTTCTCGTTATGACAAAATCCATCTGTTCGATGTTGAACTGCTGGGAGCTGATGAACAGTATACTGAGTCGGCTACTATTTACCCAGGTGATGCTGTTGTCGTAACCGACACTCCATTTGGTCGCGTTGGTATGGCTGTTTGTTACGACTTACGTTTACCGGAGTTGTTCCGTGAATTGGTCAATAAAGGGGCAGAAGTTATATTTCTGCCGGCCGCTTTTACGGCATTGACAGGCAAGGCGCATTGGGACGTGTTAGTACGTGCCAGGGCGATAGAGAATCTTTGTTATATTGTCGCAGCCGCTCAAGGCGGATACCACATCAATGGGCGTTCAACCTATGGTCACAGCATGATCGTTGACCCATGGGGTGGTGCCTCCCAACTTAATTCAACCACTCCAGGTATCATTACAGCCGAGGTGAAAAGTGATTATCTTTATTCTACGCGGCGCAGTTTTCCTGCGCTTGAGCATAGGCGTTTGTCATGAGTGACTTAATAGACATTGCCAGTGCACAAATGCTCACACCGGCAGGACTTGGGGTGAATGACCTCGGGGCCATTCTGAATCGCCTAATGGGAGCCTCCATTGATGCGGCTGATTTGTATTTTCAAACTAGCCGTCATGAGTCTTGGGTTCTGGAGGATGGCATTATTAAAGAGGGCAGTTTTAGCCGTGATCAGGGCGTGGGGGTGCGTGCGATCAGCGGTGAAAAAACCGGTTTCGCTTATTCCGACCAAATAATTTTGCCCGCACTGGAAGAGGCTGCGATTAATGCCCGTGCGATTGCCAAAAGCCATGTTGATGGCAGTGTAAAGGTCTTCGAAAAGCAAGCATCGATACAGCGTCTATACCGCCCCGAAAGCCCCTTAGACAGCCTCAGTGAAACGGAAAAAATTGATTTGCTACGTCAAGTTGATGCCGAGGCGCGTAAGCAGGATTCGCGCGTTACACAGGTTATTGTGAGTTTGGCAGGTGTATTGGATACGGTGTTGGTTGCAGCTAGCGATGGCACGTTAGCCGCAGATGTTCGTCCTCTTGTGCGTATGAATGTGACCGTTATTGTTGAACAAAAAGGCGAGCGGGAACAGGCCTCAAGTGGCGGGGGTGGTCGGGCGGATTACCGATATTTTCTTAGTGAAGATAAGGGGCTTGGGTACGCTCGCGAGGCGGTTCGTCAAGCGCTGGTGAACCTTGAAGCTGTTGATGCTCCTGCGGGAACGATGGATGTAGTATTAGGGCCAGGGTGGCCGGGTGTATTGCTGCACGAAGCGATAGGGCACGGGCTGGAATGCGATTTTAATCGGAAAGGTACGTCTGCGTTTGCAGGGCTCATGGGTGAGCGCGTTGCGGCGAAAGGCGTGACGGTTGTGGATGATGGTACGCTCGATCAGCGGCGTGGTTCGTTAAATATGGATGACGAGGGTACACAAACTCAGTGTACGACGTTGATAGAGGACGGAGTGTTGGTCGGGTTTATGCAGGACAAAATGAATGCAGGTTTGATGGGGCAACAATCTACGGGTAATGGAAGGCGCGAATCTTATGCGCATTTGCCGATGCCGCGTATGACGAATACCTATATGTTGCCGGGTAAATATGCGCATGAAGAGATTATCGCATCGGTAGAAAAAGGATTGTATGCGGTAAATTTTGGAGGAGGACAAGTGGATATCACTTCTGGGAAGTTTGTGTTCTCAGCTTCTGAAGCGTACCTGATTGAGAATGGTAAGGTGACCCAACCCGTCAAGGGCGCTACGCTTATCGGAAATGGCCCCGATGTACTTCAGCGGGTCAGTATGATCGGCGATAATCTTGAATTAGATACAGGCGTGGGTGTGTGCGGCAAAGAGGGGCAGAGTGTGCCGGTAGGAGTAGGTCAACCCAGCTTGCGGATTAACGAATTGACGGTGGGGGGGACTCAAGCCAATGGCTGATTCCAGCGCTCGCCAGAATGATGAAACAACGGTTAGCCAAGCGGTCGCTGCGGCGCTTGAGGAGGCAATGCGCCAGGGCGCAAGCTCTGCGGATGCTTCGGCTTCGTTGGATAGCGGATTATCGGTGACGGTGAGAAATGCCGACATTGAGACCTTGGAACACCATCGCAATCAAAGCCTCTCAGTAACGGTTTATCAGGGGCATCGAAAAGGTTCGGCCAGTACGTCGGACCTTAGCACTGGCGCGATCCGGGAAGCGGTGGACGCTGCGAATCAAATTGCCCGTTACACTTCTGAAGATGAATTTTCGGGGTTGGCGGATGCGGGTTTAATGGCTACCAATATTCCTGATTTGGATTTGTATCATCCTTGGGATGTTTCTGCGGAGCAGGCCATAGTGATTGCTAAGGACTGTGAAGCGGCTGCCTTGGGGCAAGATAAGCGGATTACGAATTCTGAAGGAGCCTCTGTCAACGCGTTTCAGGGTGTCTCAGCGTATGCCAATACACATGGTTTTTCTGGCATAAAAAGAGGCACGCGACATAGCATCAGTTGTTCGGTAATTGCCGAAGATTCGCAAGGTATGCAGCGTGATTATGATTACACGAGCTCCCGAGTTCCTGGAAAACTTGATGATCCTGAAAAGGTGGGTCGCAGTACAGCAGAGCGTACCTTGCGACGTTTGGGTGCGCAAAAACTGACGACACGTAAAGCGCCGGTACTGTTTGCGGCTGATTTAAGCCGAGGGCTGATGGGGCATTTTATCTCTGCTATTTCAGGAGGGGCATTGTATCGTAAGGCGACTTTTTTGCTGGATATGTTAGGGCAGGCGGTTTTTCCTGATTTTGTTCGTATTTTTGAGGATCCAAGGATTCCACAGGCGGTGGGTAGCGCTAGTTTTGATAATGAAGGTGTGGCCACGCAAAAGCGAAGCCTGATTACCAAAGGTATGCTTGAAGGGTATGTTCTGAGCAGCTATTCCGCACGTAAACTCCAAATGGAGACCACGGGCAATGCCGGAGGCGTGCGTAATGTATGTATCAATTCCGGTCATGACGATTTCGATGCGTTACTTAAGCGAATGGACACGGGATTGTATGTGACGGAACTGATTGGCCATGGTATCAATCCCGTCACGGGAGACTACTCTCGTGGAGCGGCGGGGTTTTGGGTGGAAAATGGAGAAATTCAGTACCCTGTTGAGGAAGTTACGGTGGCAGGTAATCTCAAAGATATGTTTATGGGGTTGCAGTCCGTCGGAAACAATGTCGATTTGCGTGGGAATATTCAAACCGGCTCTTGGTTAATCAAAGAGATGATGATTGCGGGAGAGTGAGTGTAGGTGGGCGTTATCCGTCAAATCTATTTAGATTGAAATTTGAATATTTCGGTTATTATTCCTACCTATAATCGCGCTCATGTTCTTGCTCGTGCGATTGAATCTGTTTTGGCGCAAACGCTGAAGCCTGCAGAGATTATTGTCATTGATGATGGTTCGGAAGATGGAACAGCGCAGCTAGTGCGTTCGCGCTTTCCTGAATGTCGTTATGTGTACCAAGAAAACCGAGGTGTTAGCTGTGCACGTAATGAGGGTATTCAGATGGCAAGGGGCGATTGGTTAGCATTCTTGGATTCAGACGATGAATGGTTGCCCGGTAAGCTTGCGGCTCAGAAAAATGAATTAGGTGATTATGCTCTGCATCGTCTTTGTCATACGGAAGAGATATGGGTGCGCAATGGAAAGCGGGTGAATGCAATGCAAAAGCACGCTAAGTCAGGCGGTAATATTTTTAAGCAGTGTTTACCCCTCTGTGTTATTTCTCCATCGGCGGCGATGATTCATCGTAGCGTATTTGAAGAGGTGGGTCTTTTTGATGAATCACTGCCTGCGTGTGAAGACTATGATATGTGGTTACGTATCTGTTCCAGAGAAGCCGTGAGTTTTGTTAATATTCCTCAAATTCGCAAGTATGGCGGTCATAAGGATCAACTTTCTAGGCATTTCTGGGGTATGGATCGTTTTAGAGTTCAAGCTTTGGAATCCCTGTTAAAGGAGCAGCACCTTCATGATTCTGATCGAATTGCAACGCTAACAATGTTGCTTGAGAAATTGGATATCCTTATGAATGGATCGATAAAACGAAGTAAGCAAGAAGCGGTGACGTATTATATGAAAAAGAAAGCCCATTATGCCGCTATGTTGATGGTGGCTAGCAGAAACAAAAATTCAGAATGACGTATCCTGTTCGGTTAGTGGTGGCACTGCCGGCTGAAGCAAAACCCGTGGTATCTCGGTTTCATTTAAGTCGGATTCAGCTTGATCATGAGTTTCCTATCTATCGAAATAAAGGCATATCGCTCATTATTTCGGGTACGGGAAAGGTAAATTCCGAAGCTGCGGTACGACATCTACACGCCTTTGGTCAGTCCTCGATAAAGGCTATTTGGGTGAACTTTGGGATAGCGGGTCATCCTGTTCGTGCTTTAGGGGAAGCCTTTCTCGCTCGGCATATCGTTGATGATGAGACCGCGAATAGCTGGGAAGTGTCGGTGTGGTTGTTATCGTCCTTTGATGCGGATGATTTACTCACAGTGGGGGTTCCAGATGTTGAGTATAAAACATCTTATGCCATCGATATGGAGGCGGCAGGTTTTTTTCCGACGGCAGAAGCACTGTCTACCCCAGGGTTGGTTCAATGTTTAAAAATTGTTTCCGATAATCCTGTGAGTCCGGCTGATCGTGTGAATAAAAAATTAGTGCGCCGGTTAATTGAAGAAAAGCTGGATACTTTAGACGCATTATTGATCAAGCTGGGTGGAGATATGGGGTGAATTTGAATGAGCGTACCGCTCTGGTAACGGGTGCAAGTCGTGGGATTGGTGCTTCTATTGCCACGGGTTTGCTTGCAGAAGGCTGTAACGTTATTGGTATCGCACGCAACTTTAAAGACGCTTTTTTAGCAGGCAGTCATTTTACGGGCATCGAATTAGATCTATCAAAACTGAATGTTCTCCCTGATAAGCTTAAGAAAATACACCGTCACTCAAATCCTGTCGATACGTTAATCTGCAACGCTGGTTTCGGTCGATTTGGATCATTGGAAGAATTTTCCAGTGTTCAAATATGTGACCTGATCGATTTGAATCTTACCAGTCAAATATTGTTGACTCGCGAGTTTGTTCCAGCAATGAAAGCTCAGGGTTTTGGCGATATTGTTTTTATGGGAAGCGAAGCCGCAATTAAAGGTGGGAAGCGCGGGGCTGTATATTCTGCCACCAAGTTTGCATTGCGGGGATTTGCGGAGTCTTTGCGCGAAGAGTGTTCGGGAAGTGGTGTGCGCGTGAGTATTATTAATCCGGGAATGGTGGCAACGGATTTTTTTGAGGCGCTAAATTTTCAACCTGGTAAAGCGGAGGATTGCCACTTACTTCCCGAGGATATTTTTGAGGCTGTGAAATTAATTCTTACTGCCAGGCCTGGTGTGAGCATTAATGAAGTTGATCTGGGGCCGCATCGGAAGTTGATTGAGTTTAAGTAGAAAGTCGAGCTTATTAGGTATTAGAGTTCTAGCGCGGCTTAGAGAGATCAATCTCGACCGTAGAGAGTGCGTCTGGAGCTACGTGAAGCTGTTCGGTAATGGCGTCAAAATCAGAGGTGGGCTTCGTCTTCCTATTAGAGGGTCTTATATTCAAAAGGTCAATTTCCTGAGTCAATGCAGTTTCAGGGGAGTGATTGTCAGCGCGAATATTCTTTTTGTTGTTCATTGATGCCTCCTATTTCTGTCTTAGAATGAGTGTGGGCGAATAGTTTTGACGTAAAAAAACCTATAAACAAATCTGCCTTTAGTCAGGTGATTAAACCGCAGCTTAGCAACTTGAACCAGAAGCGTTGTGACTTAAGTTGCTAATCCATGATCGAGATCACGTTATCAGAAAGCGCAGATAAGTCGTTGATTAAAAGTGACTCTTTTTTAATACAGTGTTGTTTATATGTTATTCCCATAGGCATGTCATGTCTTTCCCGGTACCATTCACAAAATATTTTTTTCACTAATTTAGGAGTCTGTTTTGAGTCTCGTAAAACCCTTTCGTGGCCTACGTCCAGCGATGGATAAAGCGGCTGATGTGGCTGCACCACCCTATGATGTATTAAGCAGTGAAGAAGCGCGTGAACGTGTTGTTGGAAAGCCACTGAGTTTTTTACATATTTCTAAACCTGAGATTGATCTGCCAGTTGGTACAGATCCGTACAGTGATGCAGTTTATAGTCGGGCGGCACAAAACTTACACGAAATGATGGCTTCGGGAGTGCTCGCGCAAGACGATAAGCCTTGTTATTACGCATATCGAATGGTGATGGGGGAGCATGTTCAAATGGGGCTAGTTGCGGCTGCTTCGGTGGCAGATTATGAGACGAACCGTATTCGCAAACATGAGTTTACTCGACCCGCAAAAGAAGATGATCGTGTCCGTCAGATTAAAGCAGTCAATGCTCAGACGGGGCCTGTATTATTGGCTTACCCTGATGCTCCAGTGATTGATAATATTATTGGTGAGGCAACCACTCGGGTTCCTGATGTGGACGTGACAGCAGATGATCATGTGCGTCATAGCTTATGGGTTATTGATGATGAAGAAATTCTCAATGAGCTAACCGAGGCATTCGATAATTTACCTGCATTATACATCGCCGACGGGCATCATCGCTCAGCGGCTGCTGCGCGGATTTGTGCCGAGCGAGGGGGTGCAGAAGATGCTTTGCACCGATATTTTCTTTCAGTGATTTATCCTCATCACGAGATGAAAATACTCGATTACAATCGGATTGTACGGAGTCTTAACGGGTATAACTCGGAAGATTTTTTATTGGCTGTTGGAAAAAACTTTAAGATTGAACCGGTAGATGTTGCTGTTGCGCCGGCGAGCCAGGGCGAGTTTGGTATGTATTTGGATGGGCAATGGTATCGCCTCCACCTTCCCGCCGAAAAAATTCCTGATGATCCGGTTGCCAGCCTTGATGTCAGTTTGTTAGCCGACTTTCTTATTGAGCCTCTTCTGAGTATTTCTGATCCGCGTACGGATAGTCGTATTGATTTTGTAGGGGGGATTCGTGGTTTGGAGGAGTTAGAAAAACGGGTTAATGAGGGTGAAGCGACAGTCGCTTTTTCACTCTTTCCTACAAGGATGGATGCGCTTATGGCCGTTGCAGATGCGAATGAAGTTATGCCGCCTAAATCGACGTGGTTCGAACCCAAGCTGGTTGATGGACTGGTGTCATATGTGTTGGAGTGATAAAGCTGGAAATTAAGGTGAAAAAATGCCCCACCACGGTTTAGCTCCGTGATGGGGTTGCTGATTCTATTAGCGGTAATGAATGTGCTGGTTCATCAGAGTTTAAGGGTTTGTTCTTTCGTCATCATACATAGGTACACGCAGTGCGGTACCGGCTTTCTTCGAATAGACCCATACAGCGTCAAAAGGAGAAAGGGAGCCGGAGCTAAGCGATAGCGTATCGTATTTTCCAGTTGAACCATTCCAGTGGAATCCAGTGCTTGCAACGATACAGCCATTGTCAAATGGCGGGGAACAAGCCCGTTGCCCATTAGCTAGGAGCGGGTCAGCCTGTGAGAGGCTAAGGACAGTGCCATTGGTGTTGATGACCCGCACATCTGCCCAAACGGTACCAAAACGGAAAGGGGTGCCGGCGAGATTCCAGGTGTTTTCCCCGAGTGGATAGTCGATATTGGAGTTGTATTCACCGTCTACGTCAATAGCGGCGTTGCGATCAGACGTTATCCAGTAGCCCGCACCTTCTTTGAGTGAGTCTGACAGTGCTAGCTTTTTATATCCGCTGGTGGGTTGATATTCGTATAGTACCCAATGCACACCGTAATCGGCCGGTGTAAGGTCATCTCCAAATACCGCTTCGACCGTGTTTGGGGTTGAGATACCTAACTGGCAAGGTACGGATATCATGCGCCATTCGTTAGCCACTAGGTCAGTGCGTTGAGAGCATTGAGGGGCATTGTTGAAGTGCCAGTTAAAGCCAGTATTGAGAAAAACATTTGCGGTGTCGATCCGGGCGTGACCGTTGCTTAGAACCGTCCCGGTTGTTTTGCAGACGGCAAAACCTGTTTCATTATCGTTAAAGCTGACATTGATATTACAATTTGAGGTGGAGATGCCTCCGTAGGTGAGATTAACCGTATAATCATCGCTTGTGTTCGCGGTTCCATCGATGCCACTCATGGCTAGCTTCAGAGTGGCGACATCGTCGTGTGACAGAGTACGCTGTATCTCACCAAAAAAGGCACCCTGCTGCATAATGGCTTCGGAGTGCGGGGCTCTGTACAGATTGGAGACCTTTCTGTCTCCGTTTGCCGCGAATAAGCTGCCACCAGGGAGTTGATTGGTATTACGGGCGTAGGTGCTTGTATCAATGATGTTCGCGATTGAAAAGGGGTTGTTGTTGTTGATTCGGAACCAGTGGAGATTTTTATCGTCCCCCCTATCGTCATCGGCAGACCCAATGATGCCGTCAGCCCCCGGATTGATATCAAAGGTAATGTTAGCGCCTTGGGTTGATTTGGTATAGTTTCGTTCGTCTCCAAACTTTCCGGATTCGGTTGAAAAATTAGGGTGAGCCAGCCCGACGCAATGCCCGAGTTCATGGACAAAAATTGATTCCATTCCCGCGTGACTGGTGCCCCCTGGGAGATGGTTACGCAGGTTTGAGGTGGTGGGTTGGAGCTTGTTCCAATATGCGATGGCGTTTTGTACCGAGCGCTCCATGCTTGTCGCGTTAGGAGAGCCAGGTACAATACAAACGTTGACGTTTAAGGTTCCTCCAGTGCCAGCATATCCAGATGGGTGGGTTATACGGTCAATAGCGTTCGCGCCGGCGAAAAGAAAAGCTCCAGCTTGAACGTTCGACGTAGCCGCTAACCCTAGTATGCAAATGGGGGCTATCAATAGACTGGGGATGACTTTTTTGTTGGCCGATAAAGTTTTATTAGTGTTGTTCAGTGATCTCAACATAGTAATTTTTTCCGAGTTCTTGTACAGCAAAGAAGTATATAAACCTATTGATTCTATTTAATAAGTTTTTCAGGAGTGGCCTGCTTGAGGATAGCTTCGAGCTTGGATTCTAGCGTCAGCAGACTTTTTAGCTCCACGATTTCGGGATTCTCTTCACTTACGTCGGGTACGTCTTCAAAAGAAATGGTTTGAAGGCTGTCTATGCTTTCTGTTGGGCTTTCAATTGCTTCACCTGATTCGGTAATGTGCTTTACGTCGATGACTGTCGTTGTGCTGTCAGAAATAGACGTTAGCTGGGCTTGTTGTTTTTTTTCAATTTTTTCTTCGACCGCTTGTTTGTTAAATTGTTGTACCGAGGGGTTTCCGGCGAGTCTTTGGAGTTCCCGCATGTCGGCATCTAGCAGTGTCCATTCGTAAGTACCGGCTTTTTTCATGAAGGCTGGATATACGGCGCGCACTTTGCCGTTTTGATAAACGGTCAATAATGGATCAGAGTTGTTATTGGGTAGCAGCTCATGAAGCCTGTTGTAGGTAATAAGCGGTGTTTCGGCAATGGCCGGGCTAGTAAGTAGTACGAATAAGCTAAAAAAGAGGGCGGATAATATGTGTTGCGGGGCAGCGGTAAACAGCACCGACTTAAGGGGGCTTGTAGCCATCTGGTTTCTCCTGCTGAGTATTAAGTAGTTATTGAAGTACCACGGCTGTCGTCGCCGCTGACTGTGGATGGCATCTTACGGCCAACTCGATTACAAAACTTTATACCGACTTTACATGATTTATTTTGTGATGGAAATCACGATGGTGGTCGTATTAAAGACTTGTTACCTAAACGGAACACTGTGAAGAGTCCTCTGTCTTCTTAACTTAAAACTGTTGCAATGCTGTGGGTGCTGGGTAAAAAGTGTGGTAAATAGCACGGCATTGCGTGATATGCCTTGCTTTATTGAGGGTGTTTTAATGTAACATCATGAATTATAAGCTTATATTTATGGCATGGTTTTTTCTTTATATTAATCTATCTACATAAAGATAAAGAGGTCTGTACAGAATGAAACAAATAACTTCGGTTATTGCAGTTATTACCCTAAGCCAGCTTCTAAGCACTGTTAATGCCGATACACTTGATCCCGTGGTTGTTAAAGATACGGTGCCGATCAATCCGAATGCTTCCGAACCGGAGTATTATAATCGCAGTCGCGGTATCAGCGCCGATGGTGGAGATTTTCTAGGACAGATCTCTGGTGTTTCAACCAGTCGCTTTGGTGGCCGTGGCTTGGAGCCGATTGTCCGGGGGCAATCTCAAACACGCTTGAATGTATTGCTGGATGGGGCCTATATTCATGGTGGTTGCCCAAATCGAATGGACCCTCCTGCGAGTTGGGCGGCTTTGGAAACGTATGAAGAAGTGACGGTGCTTAAGGGTGTGCAGACCTTAATGTATGGCGGTGGAGGCAGTGGCGGTACGGTGTTGTTTGAGCGGGATTCACGAGGTCTTGCTGAAGAAAAGGGGCTGCATGGTCGCTTAGGTTTATCCGCAAGTGATAATAACACCCCCAGTGATTTTTCGGCCGATATTATGTCGGCAGGTGATAAAGGCTATGTTCGTGGCATCGGAGAAATCAAAAACGTCAATAGCTATAAGGATGGCGATGGCCGAGAGGTGCGCTCGTCCTTTGATCACCGGCAGGCCGGTATCATTTTAGGGTTTACGCCAACCCAAGACCGTTTGTTTGAATTGAGTCTGGAGCAAAATGACTTTGAGGATGCATTGTATGCCGGTGCGGCCATGGATAGTCCTGAAGAGAAAGGTCGTATTTATCGTCTGCGCTACGAAGATAAACCGGCTGTAAACTGGTTAGACTCGGTAAAGGCTGAATTCTATTTGAGCGATGTTGATCATCTCATGAATAACTTCAGCTTGCGTACTCCCCCCCACTATCCGCCTTCTCACCCCAAAGCAGGTGAAGTGATGAAACGAGAAACACCCACAACGTCTAAAACGACTGGGGGGCGGTTGGTGCTCGAAAGTGGTGTGGGTGCTACGCAGTGGTCATATGGGGTAGATCTGCAACGCAATGATCGAGATGCTGCGTTAAACAATATGGATACCAGTGTTGCTCAATCTATTTCCTTGATGTGGCCGGATGCCTCGATTGAGCAAACAGGAATATTCGCAGAGGGGACGACATCGCTGGGTAAGGAGCAGCGTTTAAAATATGGTCTCAGGCTTGATTTAGTGAATAGTTCGGCAGGCAAGACAAATACAAAACCGGACTCTGAGCCTAAAACACCCAATGAAATCTATCAGATGTACTATGGCGCCACCGCTGAGGATAAGGACGAAACCAATATGGGTGCGCTGCTGCGGTATGAAAAAGACTTGAATAATGACTTGACGTTGTTTACTGGACTAAGTCGTAGCGTTCGCGTTGCCGATGCAACTGAGCGATACATGAATAAGTGGTCACCGATGGCCAACAAGCGCTGGGTGGGTAACCCAGGGATTGAATCAGAGCAGCATCATCAGCTTGATGTGGGCTTGAGCCGAGAAAAGGGAAAAGCCCGTTGGAACGGTGTGCTGTTTTATGACGATGTGAGTGATTATATTCTTCGAGATACGGCGCGTGGGCAGGCTGGAGTTCAGCAGAGTGATAGCGCTGATATCTATCGTAATGTGGATGCAGAATTAATGGGCGCTGAACTTGAGGGACAATGGTCTTTGGATACAGCCTTAGATTTTTCCGCCAGCTTAGCCTATGTCCATGCAGACAATACCAGTGATGATCGGCCGATTGCGCAGATACCACCTGTTAATGGAAAGGTGCAACTGGATTATGAAAAGGCCCATTGGGGGATAGGTTCGCGGATTCGTTTTGCAGGCCGACAGGATCGTATTGATAACCTAAGTAAGCAGGAGGCGGGGGAGACACCAGGTTATGGAGTGTTAGATGTGTATGGTCACTACAATATCAACGAGACATTTAACTTACGTGTTGGCATCGATAACCTTGCTGATAAAACCTATGCTGAACATGTGAATCGCGCCAATTTACTTGATCTTGAGTCTGTAAAAGTAAATGAATCGGGGCGTGCAATCTGGGCAAAAATTGGTATAGATTTTTAGTGGGTAGCCTGGTGGACATTTGTCTGTCCACCAGGAGTAGGGCCACTAATTAAGGCTTAGGTACTACGAGTTTAATAGGTGCTGCGGATGAGGCATTGGATAGAGTAGGTGCCCAGTATCCTGCCCAGGGGGTTAGATTGTCCGGGGTATTGACTTGCAAATAAGCGCTTCCGTCGTAGTGCCATAATTGATTGTGAACAATGTCTGCGCTCTTAGCTGTGTCAAGGTTGCAATTGGGCGAGCAAGCGCCTGATTTGGCCGAGACAGTTGCTGTACTCAGTGTTTCGGTAGTGTCGTATGGGAAGCCAATCATGTTCCATTGAGTGCCGTTATCTTTTGTTGTTAGTAGGATATCAAAAGTGGCGGTACCCGTAGGCATGCTTCCTTGGGGCATCGAGAGATCGATGGAATTACCGCTCTTTTGAATAATCCAATATCCTGTCCCTTGCTCAAGAATGCCGTTTACGCCGAGGTTGACGTAGAGATTGTTGATCGCGTCATAGCGGTATACAACCCAATCGTTATCGTATGTGCCGGGTACGTTGTTGAATACATCAGAGACCTTGTTACGAGAGCCGGGGTTGCAGGGAAGGCTGATTTGCATCCACTGGTTATCTGGTAACGAATAGTTTGTTTCACAGGTTTGTTGGCGACTAAGGGCGTTAAATAGATTTAGTCGGCCGCCGCTAACCCAATAGTTATCCAGGGCGGGCTTAGGATCGACCGTAGCCATTAACGTGTTTTTGAGGTCTGTTGGACTCATGTTTGGGTTGAGGGATGCCAATAGGGCGGCTGCTCCTGCTACATGGGGCGTGGCCATGGAGGTTCCGCTAAGATAGGCGTAGCCTCCCCCGGGGATTGTGCTTAAAATTCTGACACCCGGAGCGCCTAAGTCAACGCTGTTTATGCCTCGGTTTGAAAACGAGGTGGATTCGTCGTCATTGTTTGTAGCTCCCACTGAGATGATTGTATCTAGGTTGAAGCTGGAGGGGTAACGAGGAGAGGTATCATTATTGTTGTTATGATTTCCTGCTGCCACAGCGTTTAAAACACCGGCATTACCTAGCGCTTGAAAAGCGTCATACAAGCTTTGGTTATAATCGTCTCCGCTCCAACTGCTATTTGTAACCCGAATATTGATGCCACTTTGTTTCAGAGTGAGTGCATAATCTAAGCAGCGTATGGCATCGGATGCCCGTCCGTTACCTTGGCTATCTAGAAATTTTAGCCCAATGATACTCACATCCCAGTTGATGCCAGTCACGCCCAGGTTATTATTTCCCTTGGCGCCAATGGTGCCGGCAACATGGGTGCCATGTTCACCGTCATCCATGGGATCTCCGGTGTAGTTGATCGCATTGATGCCATGAATATCGTCAATATATCCATTGTTATCGTTGTCAATATTATCGCCAGGAATTTCCCCAGGGTTCGTCCATATATTGTCAATAAGATCGGGGTGGTTGTAATCAACCCCGGTATCAATAATAGCCACGATAATGTCACTATCGCCTGTGCCGATGTCCCATGCTTCTGGCGCATCAATATCTGCATCGGTAGCATTATGTAGGCCACTGAGCTCGGAAAATCTGGAGTCGTTTGGTGTTGTGGCAATATGAAGTTTATAGTCTGGTTCGGCGTACTCAATAGAATCTAATGCGTTAAGCTCTTCGACGAGTTTGGGGATGGAGGAAGGCTTGTCCGTTTTTAATACGGTAATCCCCAAGCGCGGATATTTTGCGTCTTCAGTGAGGTTCTTTGATACGAGTATGTTTTGATTGGACTGAGCTGACATCCGTTGTTTGTATCTAACGATAATGCGGTCGCTTGTGTAGCTGTCGGAGCCGGAAGGAGCAGCAAAAGATGCGTGGGTAACAAGAGTGAGTAAGAGAGTGCTTATTAAAACTGACCGCACTAAAAATCCATTTATCAGTGGTTGACTTAGGGCCATATTAATGGTTCTCCAAATTGATTAACTATTATATTGATAGGGTCGTTCTCTATTTATCTGTGGAATATTAGGAAAGAACCCTTCGGGTTAATTTTGCCATGGACGCTGACAAGCTAACGGGATCTACATTTATCACTTTGAAGGAGTACTCATCAGGTAACTCTCCGTGTCGCACATTCGTATCAGATGAAGTCTGTAAGTGAAGGAAGCTTAGCGGTATATGAAAATATTTTTCGTGATCATCATACCAACAAGTTATTGTATTGGATGAGCTTTATATGGCTATATCGCCGATATATTACCTTTGTCTACTATCCGCGCTTGCAAAAATTACGACATTGATGAGCGCGAGAGAATTAAAACAAATGGGCATGATAAAAAACTTGGGCTTAATTAAGTGCCATTCATTTCTAAGCAGATATTTTTAGACCTAGGAGATCCTTAACCGACAGTAGTAGTTGCCGGATTAAAACCAGCTTCATATACTCTGCTCTGGATTAACCAATACGGAACAAACGCCAATGACTCAATCTTTTCATCCCCCCGCCCGTACCCTTATGGGGCCAGGCCCTTCTGATGTTAACCCGCGGATCTTGGAAGCAATGTCCCGCCCGACCATTGGCCACCTCGATCCACGTTTTGTGGAGATGATGGAGGAGGTAAAAGGGCTGCTTCAATATGCTTTTCAAACCAAAAACCAGCTTACGTTACCGATATCTGCGCCAGGCTCAGCCGGTATGGAAACCTGTTTCGTTAATTTGATTGAGCCAGGAGAAAAAGTCATTGTTTGCCGCAATGGTGTTTTTGGAAGCAGGATGATCGAAAACGTCGAACGCTGTGGTGCAACCCCGATCATCGTTGATGACGATTGGGGAAAGGCCGTCAACCCCGATAAGCTTAACGATGCCCTTAAAGCAAATCCTGATGTACGTGTGGCTGCGTTTGTTCATGCTGAAACATCTACCGGCGCTCTCTCAGATGCCAAGACGCTTGTAGAGATCATCCATCAACATGATGCTCTCGCGATCGTTGATGCGGTGACATCACTGGGGGGCAGTGAACTGCGTGTGGACGATTGGGGAATTGATGCCATTTACTCGGGTACACAAAAATGTCTCTCCTGCGTACCTGGCATGTCCCCCGTAAGCTTTAGCGATAACGCGGTTGAAAAAATCAAATCCCGGAAGTCTAAAGTACAAAGCTGGTTTCTAGACTTGAACCTTGTTATGGGTTATTGGGGCGGTGGTGCTAAACGCGCCTATCACCATACCGCACCGATCAATGCGCTGTATGCCTTACATGAAGCATTGGTACTTCTTCAGGACGAAGGCTTAGAAAATGCTTGGGCTCGGCATAACCTAAACCATCTCGCACTGCGTGCTGGACTAGAAACGATGGGTATTCAATTTCTGGTAGATGAGGAGCATCGACTTCCTAAACTCAATGCTGTTTCTATTCCCGGGGGTGTCAACGATGCCGATGTGCGTCAACAACTACTCAACCAATATAATTTAGAGATAGGCGCTGGTTTGGGTGACTTTGCGGGTAAAGTGTGGCGCATAGGGTTAATGGGGTATGCCAGCAGTCCGAAAAATGTACTGACCTGTCTGGGTACGCTGGAAGCGGTCGGACTCAAAGCGGACACTTCCGCTATTGGAGCTGCACAAAGCGTTTATAATCAGGCCTAAGAATCATCATGATGTCACCCCTACGTTATCGCCGGTTATGGATATTACTTGGATTTGCCTCCATTCTAGCCGTGGGAGTGGCCTCACTTGTTTCGATTAACCTCAATCCACTCAATTTAGATATTCCCCTTCAAGATAAACTCATTCATGCCGTGGTTTATGCTGCACTCACTGCTTGGTTCATGCAGATTTATCACGGTTGGCCTGCGTGGGGAGTCATTATGCTATCCATGCTGGTTCTAGGGCTTGGGCTAGAACTACTGCAAGGGTTAACGCCAAGCCGAGCACCTGAAGCTCTGGATCTGCTCGCGGATGGCATTGGAATCACATTTGCCAGTATCGTTGCATGGACGCCCTTACGGTATGTATTGCTAAAAATTGAGCAAGTGCTTCCTTAATCAACAAACCTAATTTACTCTTCTTAACGTTCGTATCGTTTTGCCGTGGCAATGTAAAATGTGGATGGATGATATCAATGTCCGAATTCGGTATCATCCATCAATCATTTACTTGACCGGAACCCATAATGCTCTACTCCATTGTCGCAGAAGACAATGACAACAGCCTTAAAGCAAGGCAGTCTGCCAGGCCCGATCATCTCAAACGTTTGGAAATGCTAAGAACCGAAGGCAGGCTGGTACTTGCGGGGCCGCAACCCGCAATTGATTCTTCCGAACCTGGAGCAGCCGGCTTTACTGGTAGCCTGATTGTGGCCGAATTTGATTCTCTGGCCGAGGCCCAAAGCTGGGCGGATGCAGATCCTTATATCGAAGCGGGTGTGTATTTAAAGGTGACCGTCAAACCGTTCAAAAAAGTACTACCATAGCGAGTACATCTCCATTTTAAAATATCGTTTCATCCCTTCGCGCTCTGATTATTTATCCTACAAACGAGGAATCTATATGTTGATTAAGTCCCAAATGCTCTCGCGTGGCTTACTAGCCGCCGCATTATTTGCTACCACGACCACTCTTTGTTTAGCCAAAGATGAACCCACAAAAGCTGAACCTGCCAAAGCGGAAGCCACGAAAGATCCGGAAGTATCTGCAAAAACTATTGTTGCTACAGTCAATGGTGTGGACATCACCATGCAAGACCTTGGCGAATTTTTAAACTATCAACGCTCTGCTAACCCGGGGAAGCAGCCAAACCCGGCCAATATTATGGATGAAGTGATTAATCGGGAGCTTATCAAGCAAGAGGCGCTCAAACAGGGCACCGAGAAACGTCCCGAATTCATTCAAGACCTGGAATTCCAACGTTCCAATCTTTTAGTGAATACTTTGCTCGCTAAACAAATTGATAAGGCTGATCTAAGTGACGAAGCGCTCAAGAAAGAATATGACGCCCAAGTAAAAGGTGTCGATTTAACTGAATATAAAGCACGGCATATCCTGACTAAAAAAGAAGATGAAGCGAAAGAAATCATCAAGCTGTTGAAGGATGGTGGAGATTTTGCTGCCCTTGCCAAAGAAAAGTCCACCGGCCCATCTGGCCCCAATGGTGGAGACCTAGGGTGGTTTCAGGCAGCCTCCATGGTTCCAGAATTTGCTGCCGCGTTAAAAGGAATGAAAAAAGGAGAAAGCAGTCAGTCACCCGTTAAAACACAATTCGGTTGGCATGTTATCAAGCTGGAAGACAGCCGTAAAAAAGAGGCTCCTACATTCGAGGCGAGTAAAGACCGCCTAAAAACTATAGTTGCTAACAAAGCGGTGCAAGACTATCTAAAGGGTCTACGTGAGTCTGCAAAAATTGATATCAAAGAAGGCGCAACACCGGGTCACGGGGCTCCTCACTAATCGCATCACATGCTTAACCGTCTAGAGTGAGTTTGGGGAGCGATTCCGTAGCTAGTTCACCTGTACTCCGACAGGCTCCTAGGCGGTCAAGCTATTCTGTTCTTTGGGATGCACTCTGTTTAATGATAACTCCTTTGGGGCATGGGGATTTTTGGAAGAGTGATTGAGGCGGCATCTGATACCGGGCTTCATTCATAGTAGAATAAAATTTTTAACTTTATGGTGTAACGCCAATGCCTGATTATCGCTCCCGAACTTCCACGCATGGCCGCAATATGGCGGGCGCACGTTCCCTGTGGCGTGCCACGGGTATGCAAGATGATGACTTTGGTAAGCCGATTATTGCCATCGCCAACTCTTTTACGCAGTTTGTACCGGGCCACGTCCACCTCAAGGATATGGGGCAGTTGGTAGCGCGCGAGATTGAGAAGGCGGGTGGTGTGGCTAAAGAGTTTAATACGATAGCGGTGGATGATGGCATCGCTATGGGGCATAGCGGCATGTTGTACTCGCTGCCATCGCGCGAGATTATTTCCGATTCGGTGGAATACATGGTGAATGCGCATTGTGCAGATGCGCTGGTGTGTATTTCCAATTGCGATAAGATTACCCCGGGCATGCTGAATGCGGCCCTGCGCTTAAACATTCCCACGATTTTTGTGTCTGGCGGTCCGATGGAGGCAGGTAAAGCGATCCTCAAAGGTAAGGAAGTGCATCTGGATTTGGTGGATGCGATGGTGTCGGCGGCTGATCCTGCGGAGTCCGATGAGGATGTGATGACGATGGAGCGTAGCGCTTGTCCCACATGTGGCTCATGTTCAGGCATGTTTACCGCGAACTCCATGAATTGCTTGACCGAGGCACTGGGCCTATCGCTGCCCGGTAATGGTTCGTTACTCGCCACCCATGCTGATCGAAAACAACTCTTTTTGGAAGCAGGTCGTGTGATCGTTGGTTTGGCAAAACGCTACTATGAAGACAATGATGAATCAGTTTTGCCACGATCGACAGCCAGCTTTGAGGCCTTTGAAAATGCCATGAGCCTGGATATTGCCATGGGCGGATCAACCAATACGATATTACATCTATTGGCGGCGGCGCAGGAGGCCGAGGTGAATTTTACGATGAAGGATATTGACCGTCTTTCGCGTGTGGTGCCGCACCTGTGCAAGGTTGCGCCTTCTACCCAGCAATACCATATGGAAGACGTGCATCGGGCGGGTGGCGTAATGGCTATTTTAGGCGAGCTGGATCGTGCGGGGCTAATCAACCGTGATGTGAGTACCGTGCATGCTGTGAATCTGGAACAGGCGCTTGCGCATTGGGATGTGTGTTTGACCGATGATAAAAAACACCTTGATTTTTATCGAGCAGGGCCGGGAGGCGTGCCTACCCAGACGGCTTTCAGTCAGGATAAGCGTTGGGACAGCCTGGATACGGATCGCGAGAATGGCTGCATTCGTGACCTTCAACATGCGTATAGCAAAGATGGTGGCCTGGCGGTGCTGTATGGCAATATCGCACTGGATGGTTGCGTGGTTAAAACTGCGGGCGTGGATGAGGCCAATCTCACCTTTTCCGGGCCGGCGCGAATTTTTGAGTCTCAAGATGTGGCCGTAGAAGCCATTCTCGCCGATGAGGTACAGTCGGGGGATGTGGTGATTATCCGTTACGAAGGTCCACGCGGTGGGCCGGGTATGCAGGAAATGCTCTATCCGACCAGCTATCTGAAATCAAAAGGTTTGGGTAAAGCCTGTGCGTTGATTACCGATGGTCGATTTTCCGGTGGTACCTCCGGACTTTCCATTGGGCATGTCTCACCCGAGGCCGCTGAAGGTGGCGCTATCGGGCTTGTAGAAGAGGGCGATACCATTGACATCGATATCCCGGAGCGCACCATTAATCTGCGTTTGTCAGAGGACGCATTGGCGCAGCGCCGTACGGCCATGGCGAAAAAGGGGGGTTCCGCCTGGAAGCCGAGCCAGCGAAATCGGCAAGTGAGTCCTGCACTCAGAGCCTATGCTGCCATGGCAACATCTGCCTCTCGTGGGGCAGTTCGCGATGTATCACAGGTGGAGAAATAAACAATGTTAAAAACAATCAATGCGATCTTATTTGTTCTGTGTGCCGCTTTTTTATTACCGCTTGCCGCCGAGCAGAAAAACCCTCTGGATGGCTATGCGACTCAAAAAGTCTCGGCTAATACCTACGTTGTTCCTGGCCCTACCGAACAGCCTACCGTGGCAAACCAGGGTTTTATGAACAACCCGGGTTTTATCGTTACCGGTGCGGGTGTTGTAGTTGTTGATCCTGGTTCCAGTCATGCGATTGGCAAGGCTTTGCTGGAGCGTATTCGTGAAGTCACCGACAAGCCCGTAACGCATGTGTTTAACACGCATGTTCATGGCGACCACTGGCTGGGAAACCACGCGATTTTTGAAGCCTATCCAAAGGTGCATATTTATGCCCATCCGAAAATGATAGAGGAAGCCAAAGCGGGTACCGCGCAGCAATGGTTGGATCTGATCGAGCGGTTAACCGATGGTGCCAGCAAGGGAACAGAGGCGGTGATTCCCTCGATTGCGTTAGAAGACGGCCAGGTAGTGAAGGTGGGTCAGCAAGACTTTCGTATTCACCTCAGTGAATGGGCGCATACCAAAACTGATGCCATGATTGAGGTTGTCAACGAGAAGCTGCTATTTACTGGTGATAATGTCACTTTTAAACGTATCCCCCGCATGGATGACGGTAGCTTTCGCGGCAACATCGCGGCGGTAGAGAAAATGCTTGAGTTACCGTTTGAGGTGATCGTTCCAGGGCACGGCCCAACCGGAGGGCGAGATGAGATATTAAAGCCTTACCGTGATTATCTACAAACGGTTTATTCCGAAGCCAGTACATTGATGGAAGAGGGATTGGAGGATTTCGAAATGAAGGACAAGATTCTTGCCAAGCTCAAAGCGTATCAGGATTGGGCTGGTTTTAAGGATGAGTTCGGGAAGCATATTAGCTTGGCCGTGTTGGAAGTAGAGCAGGCAGAATTTGAATAGCCTTGGCGAGGGTTTGTTGGGTTTTCTTTGTATTTCTACGAACCAGAGGTCATAGCAGGGCAATCGCATTTAATCTCTTCGGGGTTTATTCC
>JAULBP010015546.1:0-13919 GCA_032355345.1 Lepetodrilus pustulosus
AAACAGTAAAAGGTCTACTGTTTGGAATTTAGACGATATCAATCGTTAATTGATAGTTTCTAAATTGAACATTTCTCATCATTTGCACCATTTTGGATGTTGCTGTTAAGCAACTTTACAACTAATAAAATTCTGTATAATGCTGAACACACGAAAACACTCGTAGTGACAGCGTGTAACACAGACGGTTGTGTTCTCGCTGTCATGAGAGCATGGACGGACCCTCAAGTTTACAAAACTGCTGACCTGAAGTGAAACTCACTGGCCTGGGGCCTCCGGACCAGCGGTAATTTCGAACACTAGTCTAGAGAAATAGTAGTAGATACGAGAGGATTGAGAAGCTATTCCCAGGGTCCTGTTCAACGGACCAATAGTAAAACTCCGAGAGTTGAATCTCCTATACATTAACATAAAGCTCCCACTCTCAAGGCACCTACCGGTAGATTGTTCTGTGGGGACCAGGAACTTTAGCACTAACGGTAATCATTGTAATTTGCTATTCCACATTAAGTTGCAGACCTTGTTCACAGTTACAACAGAAGTCGGATATGGTGAGACAAAACTTTTATTTAACTTTTATATTTAATCAATGTTGAACAGGGTCTCTAAGGTCAATAGAGATAGAGCGAGACCCATGAACACAAACATATCGTAATGTATTGTGAGAGTTGTCAAAATATGAACTGACAAAATGAAGTAATGTACACGTTCCAACAGCGAAGAGCATCCTGCACTGACCCGACACCAGTTCGATCATGTGCGAAGCTAACTCCATATGCGCCGGTCCATGAAAACTTCAAAAAGTTTACTTAGTTTCTCGTTAGTCATCAAGTACATTGTACATAATATTCTTGTGTCCTAATCTACTATTGGGTACTGTATTTTATAACTGTACTTTCACCACAATCAAACTAAAGCAGCAAATTACCATTAACCCCTTTAATCCCAGTGTGCAAACTGCATATGGGTTAATCGATTATGATAATGTCATGTAGACGCATTAACAAGTATGCAATATATTATTTCAATGCAAATCTATCTATTCATCCAATATGGGTTGACCATGCTTGTCTATAATAATTGTCGCAAAATCTCATCGGTAAAATTACTCGGAGGGGGAATAATCCAATCTATTTTAATCATATAATTCATATATGGCAAGCATGTACATGTATTTGCACTGGTCACTATCATAATCCAAGACATAAATGACAGAAGAAATGTTTAATCACATGACTAGTAGGAGACCTGCGACGCTGTACAGTTATCATGGTTTCTCGTCCAGTTGCCACGCTTTCTCGAAGCAGGTCATCACAGTATCTATATTTGTATTGTCTGAACATTGAAACATAGTGAATAAGCAATTAAAAAAAATTACAATTTTTTTAATTCATTGGTATCACAACCATTATTAACCGAAAAAGCAGCTACACACTGGACATGGAAGCAGTTTGACTGTCACTGTGAGCAAGGAGACAAAGCTTTGAGACTACTTGGTATGGTACAAGCGAGATTACTAGGTCAATATACTGTATACATGCATGTTACCGTCACTTGTACAACTAATAGAGAACAGGGAGGTATTGTAGCATTGGCACATAGCAATGTGGTAAGCACTAAAAAAAATACAATAACCAGCAACATGGACACAACGAGGACTTATAAAGGCACTGTCAATAACACGCTGATCAGGGGAAAGAACATCTGTGCATTAATAGCATTATTCGGGCTCCAACGGTTTATGCTCTAAGTTTGTGGGGAGAGATTTCAACATTTACTTTACCCAGATAATACAACGGATTTCATTCGATAAATAAAAATCCTGTACATAATTATTGCGGTATGATAATCATTATTAGTTGAATTAATTTGAGTCGCATGTTATTGTCTTAACAATAATAAATAGGTATTAGAAACAGGCATGTGATTGGGTGTTGAAAATAAAACCTGAAATTGTTTTGTCATATATATATACATGAACGAAGTAAGATGTGTCACATGGAAGTAGACAGTTTAATTTGACCTCGGCGGCCAGAAAAAAAACTGAATTCCGGTAAAAATGGAGAAATCACATGCCTGTAGAAATGAATAAATATTTTACAAAATTTAATTATTTGAAAACTCATGGCATCATGTTTACTGGGAAATACAACTCCATTACCATATACAATGTAAGTACTATACAATTGCAAATCTGGACAAAATTGGGAAACAAACAATAATGTGAAAACTATTGATCTACACTATTGTCAAATGTCCTTGCGGCGAATAATTTGCAAGCATTAACCACACCCGCCCATCACCTGTTGCCGTGGAAATGCATCGTCAATTATGTGTACACATATATAACCCCACCTCAACTATTTGAAGATTAAAGTAGTGTTTTTTTAACAATATTTAACATACAATGGTATACACAGTTACAGATTCAATATACACTATTTTCTGTACAATGAATAGGTGTTTTAAAAATGCAGCAGCACATTGTTCTATTTCTGTGGCTAATAAACTGGTATAATTTCATAGCTATTACAAAGCAGGATATAATAGCTTGAACCCAAATAACTCGCTAACATTATTCTTTCAACTTCAAGGTGCAGCACTGATCACACTCACAATGGTTAATGTTGACATTGACGCACCGCTAATTTACAATTGCTTGGTGTTGCCCCATCAAAACAACAAACTCTGAAAGCTTCCGATGAAAAATTAATAAGCAAATATATATTCACATAAAACAAGTTTCTTACATAGAGTGGACCCATCTATATTGCATATTTAACATTGTCACAAAAATAACAATATGACATAACTCGTAGAGATAAAGAGAAAGAAAAAAACAAAGAAAACATGATAAATATGAATATACATGAAAGCATATTTGGACAAGCAGTTACTTCTACTGGACCAAAAATAAGCATGTTAAATATTAACCCTCTGACGTTCAAAATCATTTCCAAGTATGGCATCTCCAGTTGCCGCTGGGAACGAGAAGGTTCACTATTGGTCAGTTCTCCATATACTGTGACTGGCTTTGCATGACATGGCGATTATGCGGATATTTTTAGGCAATGATATATAGATAATAATATATTTTTTATTTTCATTTTGTCTCATATTAACTCGAGACCATGATATCAGTATGGATGTCACATTTGAATAATTGTAGACTTGGTCATGAATGTAAAATGAGAATGAAGTGATTACATTTTCGATGTACACATGTATAACTGTTGTGATTGTGCCCATTATTAGTCTCGAAACTTGGGTTGACCTTGGTATTTGTTATGTACTTTATGTGTGAAATTGCCACCCCTACCTTAACCCACCATATCTTGTTGCATTAGAGCGAGATTTTCACCAAATCCTGAACTAAATATTTACATAAATTGAAGGAGGAAATAACATACTAGAAAAGCCATGAAGAATCGATGACTTATTTTTGTGTTCATATGTACCATTTTAGATCACAATGCAAGATCAGTGTTGGGTTTGGGGGGGGAATAATTAAATATTTTAAAAAAAGGTCCCAAATGAATAGACTTCATCGAGACAAAACAGTTACAGTACAAGAATATTTCAAACTTAATAAAGACAATAATCGATACATATCATTTCAACAGAAAAAAATAGATGAAATTTCATAAATGCATTTAAAAAAAACAACTGACATATATATTTCATTCTTCTCCAATTCAATCAAGAGTATTTCAATTAAGTATCGACAATTTCTTCCGTTTATGCGAGAGTGTCAACACGTGACAATTTATTAATTTATTTCCCTATATGCAACAAAAAACATACTGTCACTACATCAGCTACTCTAGTGTACGAAACTCCCTGATATAGTAAACAGTTGCTACGTGCTATAGCAGACAGTGGCCTGATATAGTAAACAGTTGCTACGTGCTATAGCAGTGGCCTGATATAGTAAACAGTTGCTACGTGCTATAGCAGACAGTGGCCTGTATTATGGCTGGTAATTGTCATACAGCACACCTGCTTACCGTGCCTGCACACGATAATACAAAAATATATTTTTGGACGCGATGGTTGCTACTATCAAAATAACGAAATGCGTCAGTTTTCGAATCTACAACAAACAGACAAGCTCTGCAACGTCCCCCATTCCTACCACTACGAAACATAATGTGGCATGCTCTTAAAAAATTAAACTGCGTAGATAAATAAATGTCTTGAGGTCAAGGTCAAACTGAAAGTAGGTGGAATACTTGGTTTAACTTTCTGTATCTTTGAACATGAATGTGTTCCTCGTTGAACAGGAATATAAGAATCACGTTTTTATATTGATTTTCTAAAAATAAACAGATTGGACCAAATCTGCATTTCATGTTTTCATAATTGAACTCAACTCTTGACCTCTGACCTTAGCCATCATGACATTTGTTCTCGGTTAAAATAATTTGACCTCTGCTAACAGCACATTTTACTCATGAACATGAACATCCATCCATCCATGCTGTTGTACACGTGATAATCAGTTATGTTACAAGAGTGTGATATGACTGAGCTTTTATCATGAATATACAATATATATCGTCACGGGAAAGTTTCTATCTTGACAAATGTTGCTAGAAGTCATGACGACGACTCTCTGACGACGGCACAACATGAAGCACTGACGACGGCGGATTGGAGCAGTGACAAAGAGACGGCGCTAAACGGACGTGCCCACGTCATTGCCCTTCGAACCAGCCTGAAACACACAAACACAAACTTCGTCAGAATTACACTACAACAACAGAACACCAGGCATGGCAACAGAAAATTGAGATTTCCGTGGAAAACAAGCCCGAGTCTGGGGTTTGCAGGTCACCAGCGGAAAATAAATCGACCCCTGGACAAATAAACCAGCGAATTTCCGTGGATGTGTGGAAAAGTTAGCATGCATGGAATATACATATACATGTAGTTACATTCACATTATTAGAAATATTGCACTTTCACTGTTGTTCCCTACATATAATATAGGATATAAAATATTATAAAGTTTACAATTTAGACTAATTGCCATAAAGATGGAAAGATGTTTTTTTTCTAAGCATTATCCCAGACACCACAGCCTCTGAAAGAAACAGTAGAATCTGCAAAGATCAGGCATGCAACCATTTCATTAAGTGTGAAACAGGATTGTATTTAATATTACAGTTGTGTCCAAGCTTCTCTGTGGCTAATATTAGTAAAGCTTCTGTGTGACTTTCTACCTATAATACTGTCAATCTCCCCCCTATATTGCCTAATTTGATAGAAAAGAGGTAGAGGTGACTAGGCTTGTGCAAACACTTCACAATAAACTTGCATAATTATGATAGAAAGTGTACAATTACATTAATTCACTGCCATTATTGTTTATGAAATGTACATGTATTTGATAAAAAAACAACAACAAAAAACAACAACTGAGCAATCATTAATCTGTCATCATTGACATTGTCCAAAGAAAAAGAAAATTAAATCACTAGTAAATGATATTATAGTCTTGATTGAATTATTGCTTTATGTCGCAGTGGGAATATCTCACCCACAGGCAACAATTTTTTATTTAGGTACAGGTATTTACAATCTGTCAAAAATAAACCAATGAACAAACTGACCCCAAAAATGCACCCCCAGAAAGAAGGTTGTTAATAAAATGCAATATCCTTAATCTACACCAGAATGCCAATATTTCACCTTCAAATGGCATTTCGTCATATAATATCCTTGGAGTATGATGTATGAAAATGTTACAATGTTAGAATCATAATGTCAAAATCAAGAAATGTAAAATAAAATGAAGTGTCGAGGTAAAAGAAGCAAGAGGATCCTAATCCAAAGCGATGAAAGATGGTGGAGTACTGACAACAATTACAGACAACAACCACAAACATGTTCTGAGCGTATGAGAATCATCACGCTTACCAACCTCTGATAGCCTCATGCACTCACAAATAATAAGAGCTTGTGAACAAAAAGTACCATATTTTACAGATAAAGCTCCAGGGATAAACAAGTAGAGTGTCCACGAAGATGATAGTGGTTTCTGTTCCTATAATATTGCTATTTATTTTCATATGAAATTGCTATTTACCTATGTTCATATAGTATTATTTGTACTATCGTTATAGAAAATCATGTCTCCTGGTATAAATGTAGCTTGTTTAATACAAATTTTGAAACATTAAAACTACAACACTTTATTCACAAGTACATGTACATATTTATTCTTAAACATACATGTATTTAATCTCAACTCCATTTCCTGACATTTCAGACAGTATCTTTTTAACCTGTCCTCATAATACTAACAGATAGTAAAACCATAACCTTCCAAATCACTCCTGTAATATGGCATTCCAGATGTCCCTAGCATTGAGAAGGTTAAGCATTGAGCTTGTTACCTATGGCCATGGAATAATAGTGCCAGCATCAATAGCTGGCCTAAGAGATCTGTAAGTAGCTACGGTAAATATGCAAGTCATGCAATCGAGTTAGTCCTGACCCAGATAAACACGCAATCTTTACCTCACGAGTATTTGGCCTATCAGAACAAAATGATACAATTGTCATTTTACCAAAAATAATACAAAGGAAAATTATATGAATTTGATATGAATTTGATATGAATGTATGAATGATTCCGATGAGAATGTTCTTGTTCATTTTTCTCCATGCTAGATTAATCGTAGGGCAGGAAGGATTAATTGGAATAATCCCTCTTAATCTTAATATAAAACTTATAATGATTATTATTACTATTATAATTATTACTACCCCGGTAGAGCGCTATCGGTAGTACTCGGACACTGATCAAACTATAAGATTACCTACAACGGAAAGAGGTATTAGTATACACATCCTTTCTTGCTGAACCATCTAAACAAAATTGTCCTGAAGAGATAATATAATGTTCAATGTGCATTGATTAGTACTGGTTATTACCACATTTGGTTCTGCTCCATGGACAAAGTTTATTTTTAAACATTTGCCTGAGTACTACCTCATCTGTCCGACAATTGCCAAAAGAAGGTAACAGCAGCCAATCGCTTCCCATAGCCTAAATGAGAAGCGGCTAGAAAATTGCTGAATAGTAAAATATATAAGTCTCCCTTATTAGCATATGCAATGTTACCGGGTCAATAGAAGCATTCTTCACTTATGTATCCAAGTACTACTGATGGTGCTCTATTATTAATTCACAAGTAATTTTTTTTTCTTTCTTTCTTCTAAGTAGTGTTGGTTGAAAGTTTCATTGATGAAATAGATTCGAAAATATTATGCCACTTTAAGTTGTTCCAAGCTGATGGGTAAGTTGGACCAATGGGTAATTTAATGCTGAATATTTCTGTATGTTTTCATGTCAACTTTATTAAACAAAGTTAAAATAACATGTTCATCAGCTGCAATCAATTAAATTTCTCTTTTTACACCAACAGATAGCTTAGATTATTAATTGATATACCAGTATTTGGAAAGTGAGTGAGTGAGTGGGAATATTTCACCCATAGTCGATGAGTATGTAGAAAGATTATTGGATTTTCAATAATGGGATAAGCTGTCTTGATGAGTAAAAGGTCAAGGCTACCACATTAACTAAAGGGAAATTACTGTGCAATCCAAATGAAAAGGGAACAAGTAGTTAGATGGAGACAAATGGTTGTCAAGACACAAGTCGATGGAATATGGTAGGAATATGGTAGGAATGTGGTAGGAATGTGACGTGACATGATGTAGTGTAATGTGATATGATATGATATGGTTAGGACTATGATTATGTTTCATGTAAATTAGGCCTCTCAAAATACGGCAATTGGGTCAACAATATTTTTCTTCTCAGTACAGGAATAAAATAGAAAATAATTCAACCCTTGAGGCAGACAATCACAGATTTCGATTGTTAATTTTTTACATTTGAACAAATACTTTCTGACCAATTTTCCTTCAAGTGATAAAATGTTACTGGCATTGATGAAAGCTTTGTTGATGAATTACGGTACATCAAAATAAATGATGGAAGTCTAACTTGGTCTAAAAATCAACCCTTCTGTACAAAACAGTGATGAGTGGCTGTGATTGTACAGCTGTGAGAAGACTCTGGGTTTATCGGAGACCTAACACTGTGGCCCACTACTCACCAGTACACCTAACTGTCCCTGTAGAAAGTAGAGAAACGCTTCGTTATTCATGCACTATTGTCTCTTCATTATTATTAACTAGGATCGCAATAGTGAAGAAGTAATTGTGCACTATATATGGGTATGTAAAAATAGTGCAAATTATTTTTATCTTGAAATTTGGTTTGATGAATTGATTGATTGATTAGTAGTTTATGTCACAGAGGGAATATTTCATCCATACTTGACAAGTGTGGTTTTGTTGCTGTTTTCAAGATGTTGCTATTCACTGTTCAAGATGAATGGAAATGCAAATTGAGCAAGCACAAGTGAAAATGCAAGTTCGACAGAAATGAACAGACAGTTTTAAAAGTACACAGTGTATCTGAATTAGATGTGGAAATATCAAATAAATCCGTCCAAAAAAATATTGTAGAAAGATGTGCACTGAAATTAATTGTAAAATTATTGTTTTCATATCCATTGTAATCGTATTTGCAAAGTAGTTTGTATTTCTTTGCATAGTAGTTTGGATTGTTTCGCATAGCATGTATTTAAAGGCATAATATCACAGATATTTATGGATGTGTTGGGACTAGTTCTTAGCTTCTTAGCTACAACTAAGTACATTCACTTGAAATACCTGAAATAATGTTTGTACTACCAAAAACCTTTCCACCGATGTATGTTAGACAAAAAAGGACTTTGCCAGTTATTACTGATGGTAAATAACCTGAAGATGGTCGTATATATTTTTGCTTCATTATATTAATGCAAAGGGACATAACTTAAAAAGATATGACTAAGATATAAAATGACATGATTACGATGCAGAAAAGACAAGATAAGTAATGCTTCGAAACATAAATTCATATAAAAGATAAATATCAAGTGTTGGGGAATAAGTGCATTAGAAAATAACATCTCAAATGTAAATAGTCTCAGATTGAAATTTGTTTGACCATTATCTAAGTTAACCATCTGTGATAGTATGCCTTTAATATATTTCAGCAAAAGCAAGGCAAATCATGCTAGAATGAAAAGATTCAACATATCAATTATCCTCATGCTAACGAGCAAATATCAGGCTAAAAATACAGGCAGTCAGTATAATAATTTTATAAAACATTTTCACAGCTCCATAAATGTGGTACTTGAATATATTTGTAACCAAAACAAATCATGATTGCTCCATAAATGTGGTAGTCTACTTGAATATCCTTATAACCAAAAAATTCGTGATTGCAGAGATTAAAATTTGTCATTAAAAAATTCATTTAAAACTGAATAAATGATTTAATTAATAAAGTCCTATCAAACTTCTAGAATAATTTAGCACCATAGGTGTTTTGAGTGTGGATTTGGCACATCATAAAAATGCACACAATTATCATTATCATCATTATAAAATTATTATTATTATTATGTTGAAAGTTAATTGGGATCAGGGAAGGAACATGCCGAATGGGTTTTGAATTAGCGTGACCAGGTTAAAAACAAAACAAATGGATTGTGGAATTATGAGCATACATGTCAATATTGCTTTAACTAAAATGTGCACGCATTTAGCATATTTTTCAAATGCTTACAAATTTATACGTCAAGTCTTCGCTGAAATAACAGCAACTACAATGTCTCAATCCATGGTTTTCTAAATTGAATATAACATACGTCAATTTCCGCCTTCAAATTATTGAATACTTGGACATCTCACTAATTCACTCCTTCCTTCCGATGATTGGGAGTCAAATGTTTTCTGCCAAATATCAAGCTTTCCTTACTTGTTGCAAAATTCCCAATATTTCCATGATATTGAAATAAAATTAATTTCCAGACTGTTGCTACCCTGCATGGTCGAATGTAAATTTATAAAGTTTTTCTCCACAGTTTATCTCTTGATAAAGATTAGATATATATCCTTCAGAGTAACCAATTGAAAAGTACACTTACTCAAAAGGATATGAGAAACATAACTTACCAGCTGCTGACTAAGCTGTTTTTTTGCCATATTTTCTCGTTCAAGTCGTTTTTCCATATCGGCAAGTTTGGCTTTCAACTATAAGTATGAAAGCAAATTGTGACACTGTCCCTGTGCTATGCCTGTACCATACTGTGCTTTTTCCACATACGTACTGTTGTGGCAATAAGGTATCATGGAATTTGTGGATCTGACCCCGATACAGGGGAGATAATTCACATTTAGAATTTGCTCCATAAATAAAGACTGTTTTTCTTTATATTTCTATTGATACAAATTCCAGGGTGCTCTACTTTTATTGATGTGTATTTAAATGCAGTGCAACCTTCATGTTTGTTAATGTTGTTCTTTCAGGAGTGTTTTCTGGTTGATTTCTGTGTTAGACATGTTAGACATGTTGTGTACATTGTAAAGGATTCTTAAAGGCATACAATCACAGATATTTATGCTTGTTTTGGGCTAGTTCTTAGCTACAACTGCAAAGTACATTCACTTGACATACATAAAATCATGTTTGTACATGTACTTCCAAAACCCTTTCTACCGCTGTATGGTAGATGGAACATTCCACTATAATGTACAACCACACAACAGGTTGAGTCAAATGTACAAACTAGGGGTCAGCATCCTGGCTTCATTATATTAATGCAAATGGAGGTACCTTTTCTATAAGATCAGTTGATGCATCAAAGATAAAATAATTAATATCCATCGCACTAATTCATATGAAATAAAACATTTATGATTACTATCAAGTGTTGGGGAATATGTACATCAGTAAATAACAACCTTTTGGTGTACAAATCAAATATACAAAGTCGCAGACAGAAATTTGTTTGGCCATTATCTAGGTCAATGAACTATGATTGTATGCCTTTAATAATAACCATTCCATATTTATCTTTTCAAATGTCCTAATATTGTGAAAAGTTTTAGACAGCAATTCATCCATTTCAACTATGAGATTTGTAACTTCAGATAAATGACTTTCACGACTATAATGCATGTACACATTGATTTGATTGAGTGAATTAGTGCTTAGGTTGCAGTGGGTATATTTCACCCATATACAACAATGTACATATTGAAGCAAGCATGATTCCACTGCTGCGTGAAGAGCTAGATGTGTGATTAATGAGGAACTTTGGCATGAAGAGCCCAGTTTATCTACGACGAGTCAGCGAGTGATTTGCTGCTTAACATTATAGCGCACAACCATTACCACACTTTACGAATGATGATCCATATATACCTATGAAGACCCAGATGTTTTTTTATTGATAGGGTGTGCTAGTGAGTTATTGTTCTACGGCATTGTATGAAACTTTCATCCATACGCAACGATTTACTAATAGCGAGACAAATGTCTATGATATAGAGATACCTGAGAGTAGCCATACGTCTATATTATAGATATACTGGTAGTTATGAAGATGCATTTGCCATTTGCCTTTGTGGATACAGTTTCACTTATGAGGAGCGAGAAGCATTTAATTATGAAAAGCCCGGGTAATTAATGTGGAACTAAGTATACCCAGGATCTAAATATCCGCACAGCCAAATAAATTTTTAAGGAGTCATATATATTTACCAGGAGTCAGATATAGTAGAGAAATTAGGTGCTTTTCAATACAATGTACTGGTATATTATATTAGATACACAAAATAACAGTTCAGAATACGGGGACAAACATATTAATTACAAAACATGCATGGTATATTTCAAGCAAACATAGTTACACACTGTAACTAAACAGAAACAAATGCAAAATTAGTATATTAAATTTGAGAAAAAATAGCACGCAAGATCTATGTGTTTCTATTAGAATAGCATAGGAATAAAGCTATCAGAAGAAATGCATAAAAATTGCAAGTTGATGATCAAACTGGTAGACAACTATGAATAAAAAGAACATTTTTTGAGTGATGCGACTAAAATTGGTGTTAAGTTTGCATAGAACTGCAAGAGATGTACACAACACACGGGTAAACAGGCAGGACACGGTCAAGAGTTGCAGGGGAGACAACTCTAAATGTAAGGGAGACCACTCAAGAGGAGAGTTCAGTGTTTTACTAGAGTAGAGACAGAATATTAAATGTTAGGAATATTAACATCATGCGAAATCACAAACAACAGCAACATCTTCACAGACATGGTTAATTCAGTTAAGATTTTGATGTGGCAAGCAATGTGTTGAAAGATTTGTTCATTTCCATTAATCTGCGGTGAACAGGGACTCAAGATCAATTTTAAGACCAGTCTTTAAAATGCTGGAAGCAACAAATCTCAAGTTAATCTGCTCTGAGTGAAAGCTTGGACAAATCCATCCTTCACACATGAAGCTCAATTATAGAAAGAAGACAGTATGATAAATTCTGAATTTGGTTATTAGTTATGTTGGTGGAAGGGGCTGGGATGTTACCGGAAACAAACAGTACCTATTTAAGACAAAACCTCAACCTAGTCCATGGTCCCATTCCACCGTACGATCACAGCGCTACGAGAGTCTCCTCATATACGTCAACTAGAGTTACTGCTCCTGTAACACTACAATGGTTGGGTGGAACAGGGGCTAGTTCTGACCAAGCTGAAGTGCTACAGTCCGGGTACCTAACACACTTATACCTAACACACTTAGCACAGTCAGGGTACCTAACACACTTAGCACAAGCACTGCCTGTGTCCTGCCTGCTATTACCATGTGTCATGCCCACATCTCGTCAAACTAGTCTGCTGGTCACGATACCTCTTTAACATCCTTGCTTGATCCACTGCTGTTCCCAGTCTGAAAGGAGAAATCATTGGCCTTTCAACTGACTGCAGTAACACAACACATTAGAAGAAAGATTTTATAACATAAATTGAGATGAATTTTGTAAAGCTTTCCATTGTATTTCAGCAGTATTGTAATGATCGTGACCTGTTGCGAGAGCTCAAAACATTTTTGATGACTGGCAAACACCAGCTGGTAGTAGCAAACCAAGGTGATGCCTACACATTTCCCCATAACAAAATGTTGAATGCAGCCACAAACCCACAAAACAGAAAGGTAACTTTGGCAGATATTGACTCGAGGAACAAGTGAATTCAAACTCCGGACATTTGGCTCTGAAGTACGACAACTCTCACCAGTGCTACCACCCATCCATACTGTCAGTGCTACATAAATGGGTCCGTCCGTACCTGCCCAGCAATCAACTGGTCTGTCAGTCTTTGCACAGTCTCTTGTTCCTGCTTCAGGGCATCTTGGCCGGTCTTGATGATGCCGTTCAGCTTCACGATGTTCGTCGACAGCTCCTTTGTTTTCTTCTTCTCGCTCTCAACTGCCGTCTCCAATTCTCGAATACGCTGAGGAAAGAAATACATTAATTCCAATTTGCCGTAGACATAAATATGTATATGAATATACATTAACTCTCTCCCTGTTGGATTAGGCACAGACACTGCTCTTTAGGGCATTTCCGGTTGCCTGCAGCAGGGAGAGGGTTAAATATATAAAACATTGCATTTATTTGGAGACTTTTAGTTATTAGTCTAAATATTAGAAAGTGACAACTTTGTAGTTTATGGAGCATACTTTATTGGTGTGGAGCTCATCGCATTAGAAGTGTTTTAACATTTAGCCTGAATACCTTTATACATTGCACTTATTCATTGAAAAGAAATACAAATTTGGTCAATAGTACATTTGCTCCAAAGCAAAGCACTGGCCCCGAGATTACGAAACAGTACGATCTCATGCTCAACTCGAGTTTTGTTCATAAAACGTCATGTGACGTCATAGCCCGAGACTCAACGGCTATGACATCACATGACGTTTTATGAA
>JAULBP010015657.1:0-13918 GCA_032355345.1 Lepetodrilus pustulosus
GGTATTCTCACATTTACAGTTTTGTCATATGAGTATTCTCACATTTACAGTATGGTTATATGGGTATTCTAATAATTGCAGTATTGTTATAAGTGTATTCTCAGAAATACAGGACTGTCATATGGGTATTTTCACATTTACCAGAGCCATACTTCATATTTACAGCAAATGTATCACATTTCAGTTTGTATGTCACATTTACAGTATTGTCATATTGATATTCTCACATTTACAGTATAATGGCATTGATCGGTGTTCTCACATTTACAGCAATATAATATGGCTATTCTTAGATTTACAGTATTGTAATATTGGTAATATCAGCATTACAATATAGTCATACTTCTATCACATTTACAGCACTGTCATATTTCAATTTGTAACATACCTTTTACAGTATTATCATATTTGTATCATTACAATTACATTATTATCATATTAGTATCCTCATTTTTTGCAGACTGATATATGGTTCCCAGTAAAAAACGTTCGGATAGTGAAGGAACCGGATATCCGGTCCGGACAAATAGGTATCCACTGTATAAGGAAATTTCTTTTTTACAAATGATTAATGACGAATACAAATCTAAGTAATGTTCAATATGGGGTTGTGACAGCCACTAGTTTTCGATACACATGGTATCAGCCATGGTTTACTGTGCAGCGTCGTACCGCAAATCTGGCAATTATATTAGCTCCTGCTCCCTCGCCTACTCCGATCACTTGCTTGACGCTGAAACACAGACGTGGGCATCCATCACTCAACGTCACGGCCACGTAACTTTCAACTTTACATCAACTACGTGTTTACCTTGCAGCACGGTTTAAGAGGTACGTCACTTAAATGTGTCTGTACACTGAGCAAATTCATCAGAGTTCTCCTACATGAAAATCCTCTTATAAATAATGCATTGCCTCATGTATAGACTTTGGTTAACAATGATAGACGTTCCTTTCAATAGTGTCAGCCGATGGAAAAAAAAGGGAAAGAATGTCATCAATATTTATGTAATTTAGTGAAAGTTAGGGTTTAGTTGATTCAATTTAATTTTCATTACTGAAAGCAATGTAAATTGTAAATTTTAATTAAAACTAGTTCCTTAGAATATAAAAGGAGATGACGTTGACATTTGTGTTGCAACTTGAGCTGATATAAAGCCATCTAAATTCAATCAAGAGAAACGTACACTAAAGTGTCGTAGAGCAAATAATTCACTGCAATAGAGTGGCAAACACGCAATACGATGATCAGAACGGAATCACTTGCATGTTACAAGATTCTGTATGTTTGCAATGTCACTCACTCAATAAACATCTGATTCAGCAGAATCATTAAAATGTCACGAAACTGTCTGAATGTTAAACCACTCATGTCGTGTTCTAATCAGAATACAGTATATAGGGCAGTTTGAAACATTGTGAAGTGTACTTGTAATACATTCGACTTGTATGCAATAGAAATTCTTCTGGAGTTCTTATTCATAAAGTTAATTTCCTTGTAGTTATTTATGGAGTGAGGAGATTGAGTGAGGTGCTACCATCCTTATGGTGGGGATACATTTGGAGGAATATCCATCATATAAAATTCTTCACAGGTTTTACATACTAAAATTAAACGAACAATATATCTTTAATATTGTACTATCCAGATAATGATAATGCTACTGCTATCCATTATGGAGACATTTATATTTTTTTCAAAATCTTACCTAATATTCTTTCTCATTTTGATTAAAAATATTTTTTAAGGATATTTTCATCATGATGAGCAAATGAGTAAACTGGGAAATTTCCCATTACTTTTTAAAGAATATTATATAATTAGTGATATTAGATTTGAATATTATAAGCATGATATAATAATATAGTCATGTGATTAGTCAATACGTACTCGAGTTGATCCAGGACGCAGACCAGGTCCTCGCCAAGGCTTTGCATGCTGGGAAACGTGTAACTGAAACAGCGCAGACATACCCGACAAATATACACAGGATATACCTCATACTACAACACCGAGCCTTGTTACTCCACTTACTAGTACCTGATCACAGCACCAACAGGGGAGGCTGAAAAATCATCATATTGACAATGGAAATTTGATGAAAAATAATTTTGTAATTTGTAGAATAAATACAGGATTAATTTGCATAAATATCTTCTAACCACTCCTGTCGCATTAATTTTTGTCAGGTTTAAAAAAAATAATAATGCAACCTTTGAAAAATTCATAGAACTTGTCAATAAAGAAATACCAAAATCTTTCATTGCAAGTCATTATAATAATTGAGAAGAAATGTATTCACTATGGAGAAATGTATAAGTCACATGGAGATAAAACTGTGCAAGATGTGCACATTAACCTTTTTATTAATATACATATTATTTATTGTCATTAGGTTCTGGAAGATAGTACCTGATAGACCATAATATTTATGATTGCCATACACATGCAGTCATTAGTTCCATTTTTAAGCACATTTTCTTTTCATTTTGCTATAACAACAAAATAATAAAACAAAAATAGAATACAAGCATACTGAGCCCATTAAAAAAGAATACATATTCTTAGTACACAAAGATCTGCCGCAATGGCTAAGAATGCCGACGTATGTATAGCTTTCTTCCAGAGTTAAAGAGCTTAGTGTCAGTACAGTGTTCCATACACTGGCATGCTTGTTGAACATGTTGTAATACATCAATACTTCATCAGTCGGCGAGATGTTATCTCACAGCCAGTGAGACTGAGATGGGCAAAAACATGATGGGTGCGATGATGTTATCATTAGTAGAAAGGGAAAGATAACTAGTGTTATGACAGACAGGGAATTGGATTGTGGAGGTACAAGTCTAAAGTCAATACTAGGAATTGAAGGAACCGATCTCTGTGTCGTCAAAGTTCCCCTTGGTCTCCAGATAGGAATCAATGGGTCAGACTAGGGTTAGGTCCAACGACTACAGCATATGGAACTCGAAGGTAGAAAATTAAATGAAGAATCTTGCCATTGTTATTCTGTATGTATGTTTTTCTACTTTTATGTATTTATGTGCTGCTTTGTTTTGCTTGAGTTAAGGTTTTAAGATATGTTCCATATGATTTAATGATTTCTCAGCTTGTGGCAGAAGGAAACCTACAAAACCTGAAGCACTGAATGTTGCAGTAAACCTGCAAGCACCTGCTGGTACTGATGAACCAATGATTAGATCTATACTGCCAAAGTCCAGACACGTCCTATGATAATCGCAGCAGGAATATTTCACCTATACGTGACAATCCTGACAATGAATTTGGGTCCACATGGAGGGTCCAAACCTCGGGACCTTTGGCTCTGAAGTCTGATGACATACCACTGTGCCACCATCGTCCACCATGAGAGCAGTGGAGTCAGGAGATGGTCAACATAACTTTGGCCGACATTAGGTCAGAATCGTCTAGGCTGCCTCTTCGGACACCCTGGACTGGACAGCTATTGGTCAAGTGTCTTAAGTACAACCAGAAGGAAGTGGTCTGTCCGTGTTTTCATCATATTACTTCCAGAAATCAATTTTTCACCAAGTCAGCAATTTAGCTGTAGAAGTAGTTATCTGATCTCTCTCTATGTGTGTCTTCAGTCGACCAACACCAAATGGAGATCACTGCCAGCCAAGAGGGCAATGTAGATAGATTTAACTATCCATCTGGGAAGGCTAGCTGGCCTAGACTCTTCATTATCTTAAAAAATCTGTAGTTTATTTTCTCAACAGGATTTGGACATAGGAATGTAATCTTGTAATTTTGGTTTCTTGTTATTTTGCTACCAGTAATGGAAGGTTTCCCTGAACATGTACTGACAACAAGATGTATCAATGGTACACTTGTATATTCCATGATGCAGCTTCACAATCCTAAAACACTTCTACAGATCTATATCGCTTACTCCCATGAGCTCAATGAAATCATTTTCATGATATAAATGGAAGAAGAAAAATATTTGCAAGAACTTGCCATTCTGCCAAAGCGAAGACTGGTAGTAACCATCCCTTTAGCAGCATAGGTCTGACGCTCTGGTAGTTAATGGCTGATTTCAGGGGTTAATCCTACATAGCAGCCCATGGCCAGCTTTGATGATCGGATCCCAAACCACTGGAATCATGCTAAGCTAGCCAACTTCACCAGTGTCAATTATTGATAGTTCAAACAGGCAGGCTTTCTACAGACCCTCATACTGTGTAGAGAAAATGTTAATCCACAGGGAATATTCTGATCCCAGAAAATGTGAATCATGGCAAGATCCCTCATCATGCTCCAGGTTCTTATATGCCATAGTTATTGGGCAGAAAAAAGGTTAATTGTAGTTAGTGCCAGGTCTAACCCACAAGATCCAATGGTATTAAATACCATAGAAATTAACAAAAATGCAGCTATTTTCTAGGATTTGTTTTGCTAGATTATTCTTTATGCTACATGAGGTGAAATGGTAATTTTGTTTTACTGGGTTATTTTTTTATTCAACTGAATAGTAATTAAATATATATGTTAAAACCTTGCAGGAAAAAAGAGCAGATCAAACAACAGCACTATCCAGTATAACAGGGATGACAGATCTCATCCGTCATCAAACAGTCGTGGGTTGTATTTGCATAGTGTATGCTTTTAGTGTGTTGCAACAGGCAGCTCTGATGGGCGGTTAGTAAATATTTGATTAGTATTTCCATAACATAACTGTAGTACAATTTGACATGTATGAGTAATATAAACATTTGTTTGGTATTGTCTCATGAGAAAACTCATACCATAGCAATTTTACAAGTTTTACAAAATATACATTTATTTGGCATATAGTTTTTCTAAGTATTATTTTGCCCTAGTTTGGTTGGCATAGCTATAATGTTATTAAAGACATAGAACTAGCTCATGTATGTCACATAGAAATGTTCTTGAATTTGTTTCTCTGGTTTTCGTTACTTTTTGCATAGGTTCTTCTGTGCACCTTCCTGGTGGTATCTTGCAAGCCAACATCAATTACAGATGACAAATATGACTTGAACTACACTGTAAAGATGTATACTACATATTGTGTCCTTCACGTCCTCCCTGGTCCTTCATGTCCTCACTAGTCCTCAGTGAGGACCAGGAGGATCAGAAGGAGGGACTCTGGGTGTCAGCAGGACACTGGGAGGTAGATCCTCACGCTGACAAGTGTGTGGCAGCCCTAAGACAGCAATCTACCTCCAAGGACAAGCTGAAGACACTTCAGTGCTAATTTAATTCTGATCACTGTGAAAGCAATAGCTCGGTTGCTGGGCTAGATTTGTAGGGTATTGGTGGCTACTCATGTCTTAGATGATAGATGGGCTATTGTGTAAAGCTACGTCCATGCTAGGTATGTCAATAACTAGATATGCTTTTCCAGTTGTTTTCTTCCTTGTGAGTATTTAAAGCAGGTGTGTATGTACCATGGTGTGATATAAGATGTTCCTAGTTATGAATAGTAGGATATTTCTAGAATATAAATATAATAATAATCCTAGAAATTATTAATAACATATCATTCTAGAATGTTAATAATAGTATACTTCTAGAAATTAATCATAGCATAATTAATACCATTATTTGATAAGTTCATAAAAGTTAAATTATAGATGCAATATAATTCTGTGGGTTAAACATTGTTGTTAGATGATTGTGTTATGGATAATATGGTTGGCACAACAATGTTGGGACATGCATCTGTTGACATGTCCATGCAGTTGCACTCTTTTACATTCACAAATAGACTGCCTATCCTAATTATTGTCCAAAAATCAATGCCCATGAAACATATTTTCCAGTTTGACAAAATCCCTGGATGCCACAAGTCACTTATGCATCCTGGTTAGATCTGTGATAATATGCTTCTGATAACAGCTAGCATTCTTGTGTAAATTGAGCGATAAATATGACATAATGATATTTCGGATAAGAGTCAGAATTCTATGCCAGAACATCAATATGAAACATTATTTGTCACGTTTATCTCCTAATTTTCTTAATGACAAGCGTACAAAGTGGTCATGTGTGTTACACAAAGTCCAACATTCCTATCACAAAGCATAGACATATTAATAAAATAACACATTCATTAATGTTGTTGGAATCACTGCATTAAGCACATAAATCAATGTTAATAGGATAATAGGATAATAGGATAATAGGATTCCTATATTTTCCCATACGTATCCATGGCAACATCAACTGAATATGACCATGACCGATATGAAATCTGGTCACATGTATACATAATGAGCCAATCATGCTTGCAGATATGAATAAGCTTCAGTACATGATCTCAAACACCTTCACATTGTACGGTATATTCAGCAGAGAAAAAACAAAACAAAAGTTGGTAATGCAGTTAATGGCTAGTTTTCAAAGCAATTGTTATTGGAAGTCTTGAGCTGAATAACAAACAAAATATTAAATGACTACTAAACAAACACAAGACAATATCTATGCATTACACCAGAACATACAGCCAAGATTCAAACAGCATTGCTATAACTGGAACTGAAATGTAATATAGGATAATTGCCGAACATACAGACAACATATAATGGAAACTGAAAGTAAAAAATAGGAAACACTACGATACATTCAACAAACTTCAATCAGCAGGTCATCAACGGAATTAAATGGATTACGTTATTAGGAAATGACCAGGGAAATAATGTTAATAAAAAGAGTTGAGAGTATTACTCTAAATGATGCGAGTCCACCAGAATGCAATAGCTCAGAAGAAGCAATCCAATTACGTTATGGAGAGGATGACGTGACACGGTCATCATTCCAGCGGTTAATGACACAACGACACTAGAAACGGACAATGTCACAGGGAACGATATCACACAAGAAGCATTCTGACCACAATAGGCAGACCATGGCTGGGTAGAGTTACCAGAGCTCAAACAAGCTCAACATCTCGTACAGTTAAGACTCTCCATTTTGTTTGAGGGTTACAGAACTACGAAAATATATATAACATTTCTTCTGACAACGAATATTTTTATAATGAAATAATGACTAACGGGCCCTCTCCCATTGGTCGAAAACAAGGAGACCTATGGGCTATACGAGAGAGAAATAATTTTTATGAAAAATGAATGCAATATTTTCTTTCTTGGAAAATTATTCCTATGCTCAGAAAAAGTGGGTTTTTTAAAATATATTTCTTTACATAAACAGATTCTACTGGAAATGCAGGCTTCTACAGGTAATTTATTTGTTCCACATTTCACAGGAACATCAGTGAGTTATGCTACATACTATAGTATACTATAATCACTGCATTAATAGAAGCCTTTTGTATATCTTAATATTGGTATAAGCAGACCCTTTAACCCTCTTCCTGCTGGATTAGGCACAGACACTACTCTTTAGATCATATCCAGTATGCTTTCAGTATGCAATAGGTCAAAACCAGTCTGGATCACTGCACAAACTCTGTAATAAGCAGGAACCGAGTTGTGTAGCGACTCTCTCAATATTGCAGTCAACCAGAGATGCCCTAGTGAGCAATGCCTGTGCCTAATCTAGCAGGGAGAGGGTTAAATGATCTGCCTAGACCTATTACAGATTTCATTCCATTAACATTCAGTTCTAGTAACTAAACCTGCGCAATTGGCTCCCACTACATTAGGTATTTTGATCTCTAAGTCTGGTATATTTATACTTTTCTATTAGGCAACATAAACTTTCATTACTGCCGCTACTCCAGATACGTGTGGTCAAAGGAAAGCCTGATCAGACATCCGCGGTCAAGACAGATACTAGATAGGATTGCGGACCAGACAAGCAAATCAGGTATAGAAGAGGAATACGAAGAGTGTCAGCATATACATGAACTCCTCAGTTCAATACATCGACGGCCTGGCCTGCCTAAGCCATGCATACTGTTGACATTCATGCCCATAGAAGATGTCTTATATCTCACTTTATTACCAAACGCTTATTCCAGACCCTTTCTTGGGAGGGGACCTGTTAGCAGGAGAGCAATGGCAGAAGATAATACAGCAAAATTGTTAATGGGATACAAATACAAAAACATAAAAATATATCGCATTTTGCAATTCATTCAAAAAATCGTATGATAATTTATTGTCATAAAACATACAACAGATACATTGGTATCAAGATTTGCAATGTATCAAGGTTCTCAATTAATATTCGCCCACTCGTCTGGGACATTTCTCCCAATGCAAAGGGTATCCTAAGGGGGAGTAGAAATTCATAACATTTGTTATTTGTATCACTATTCAAGTGAGTACTGTATGTATGGTTTAAAGTTAGTTTATATATGCTGCACATCACTCGTTGAAATCAACAAAAATTGTGTGTTGATCCATGATGGCAAAATCCTTTGTTCAAAACAACAAGCAATAAATATGTCTGCCTGACGCCAACTTAGATGCAGACATTCTATCAAGCACATAACATTTATCAGAGATTGCATCAGATGAAAGGTTCTAACAATTTCACAATATCTATTGATTCTTGACATTTACAGGAATTCATATTCCTCAATAATTAATGGTTGTCGACATCATGTATGAATAATAAATAAAGGTAATTAACATAAGTATTGATATCTTTTGTATTGATTGTAAAAAAAAAACCACAGAAAGAATAAGATGGTCAAGTTTATTTACAAAACAGAAATAGCTGAAAGGCTTGTCTATGATTATCTAATATCAGTCATGTCTAAATTCGACCATGAAATTTCACCTTAAAAATCCAGACCAAGACATATATATGCCGATGAATTTTCAAAATTTAGACACCCATTTAATTTAATAGTTTATACATTGAACCCCGACATAAAACTTTGTAACACGATTAACCTGATTGGCATATTGCATGACTGGTGAAGCAGTGGATGCCTTGACATCGTGTCATCCTGACTGAAGTACAAAGCATGTCACATCCTTAGTGTGACAGAACAGATCGACACACCGCACTCCACAAACTACATAAACCGAGATTCTGAACACAAAATTTATTATCTTCCTTCATGTTCAAGTGAATCAATGAAGAAGGTTATCAGATGACCTCATCAGAGACTTCATTGAAGCTGGTTCTGAAGAAACCTCTCTCGGCCCATCATTGCAAGAAGACCAGGAGTTAACCCATATATTGTAACTCGACAAGGAACCAAGATGGATATGTGCAAACGGTTGACTACCGATAAGAGGCAAGTAAACTCATGGCACTGGAAAATAGATTGAGCACCGATTGAGAAGCATATGAGAGGCTAGAATCAAATATTTGACAAATATTTCCCATACCAAACATTGATTTTCACCTGGTAGACCACACTAACACTAGCTCCACAGCTATAAGACTCCTGTACAAGTGTCAGGTCCTCCACCTTTAACTGATAAAAGGGTTTTAAGATTGTGTGTAGTCGATCATTGGACATACTTCTGTCAAAATGAGCTTTAAACTCTTTGAATCCGAGTGCTTTGAAAAAAAGGTTCTACTATCTGCATTCACTCATTTATAAAAGCAAAGAAATGGAGCCACAATGCCCAAATGACAAATTGGTATTTTTCAGTGATGCTATAACCTTTGATGCCATAATAGAGAAGTGAACAGAGAAATGTTTAAAAGGATACTCTACGCCCACAACAAATGAAAAGATTATATGTAATTAGAAGTTCTCGATAACATCAGTAAACACTACAGTGCCCAATGCCATCATTACACCGACACCACTTTCCAATCAACCTGTGCTGCAAGCAATTACCTCGGCAAACAGAGGGAGTCTCCATCAAGCCATATATTTCATTAAAGGAATTGACCTTCATGATGGCAGCAATGGATCATTATGGTTTATTATGACCAAGTGATGGTTTGACAATGACCTCCATTCCTCATAAAAATCCTTTAAAGTACCTGACCAGCAGAGAAGCAAAAGTGTTGTGGATTAACACAGGTGGGGGAACTGATTCAGTGCGATGTAACTGGGTGCTTCTGAATAATGGATGGATTTAATCTTATTGGATAGGAACAACAGGTGCTAGTGTGTACAGTCTCTTTACCACTGAGGAATGTGTTTGGACTTAACAGTTGGAATTGGAGCATGCTATTGCTATAAGCCAGTTACCCCAGGATTTAATAATGTAATGTAATGTTGGTATTGTACTGTGCTCAAGTAGATAATGGGGCATAATAGTGTTGAGTGAATGTGCGTGAAGTCTAAAGGGAATAAGAGTAATGCATTTTCAGAAGCACCTCATCACCCAGTGGACATCCAGACGGTGACACACACACACACACACACACACACACACACACACACACACACACACACACACACACAAATCTCTCTCCCTCTCTCTCTCTCTCTCTCTCACATACATACACAAATTAATTTTCTTGACATCCAACCCCAAGTTCTGTAAGCAATATTGATTAGAAGTATGCCAGAATGTAAATAAAACCTAAAGCCATGATCTCAATGGATGAAAGCAATTGAAGTCAGTCTTGACTACTATCCAACAGGTCAATCGACCTCTACACAAAGTGACCAGTATGCTTAGAGGTACAGAGGTCTGAGAGATACAGCACTGGAGTTGGCCAATGACAAGAGAACGGAATCAATGGTCAGAGAGATAGATTTCCACCATTATCCACGTCTCAGACAGGTACTGACGACCTGACAGCAACAGAACATCAGCCAGCCGACTTTTCCAATCATAAATATCATCTTACAACCCGATAATGTATTGCCTGACAAGACAACAGACATGGGTGAAAGCTGAACTTCAAAATAGACTAGATATTCCTGTGTCAGCATATCGTTCTCAATCATAAATTACAATATATCTGTAAAATCTGACACCTTCAATGGAGAAATATGAAGTATGAGGACATTATATATTCATGAGACAGTTACAATATGGAGTGCCTGCCATGTATTTATACGTATTGCTGTACTAATCAGACACAGCTAGCCGAGTGTCCTTCCCCTCTTGATATCAGAGGAAATGGTACCTCGAAGACCGGATAGATACTTAGTTGACACTTAGACCTTCAGACTGGAACTGTAGAACACTACATTAGACTGGAACTGTAGAACACTACATTAGACTGGAACTGTAGAACACTACATTGGACTGGAACTGTAGAACACTACATAAGACTGAAACGGTAGGAAAGTACTGAAGAATACTGGAACATTAGAAGACTCGCTCCACAGACATCGATCGACATCCCACCGAAATAAGGAATCGGTTCTGATCATCACACGGACAGTCAGACAGACGTATCCCTGACAAAGCCTCTTGCTGGTAATTGTGGCAAACTGTTTGCTGGGACCGATCTACGAAACCTTTTAGGTGGCTGAGAAGCCCCGCCAATGACATTACTATCCGTGGTAGGCCGGCTAATCAATAGCGATGTGACCTTCTGTCTCCCCCAGCCAGTCAGTCATGTACCTAGAACTACACCTATAGCAGGACTGACTGTGTGTGCTTCTGGGAAAGACCGTGGGAGGTTCTACACAGATTTGCAATAAGTCAGGCATGTCTGTCATTGAGATGCGCAGCACTTAAATCCAAAATAGAGATTACGAGTTTATGTCAGTGCGCATTGCAATAAGGTTTTTACGACATTGATTGGGCTGGAGTGGGTTGATGGGCTGTTAAAGAGACCCAATGAGTTACAACAACAAGACTGATATGGTTTCAGCTGTGAATAAAAAGAAAGTGACATCGAGTTGTCATGGATAAGTTGAATAATTGCTCCAGTTCTGGAAAGTACATATTGTTATTAAGTAAACAGGCCATCCCAAGCAAAATATATAGATAATGATGTTACCACTCCCAAGAACCTTTGTCATTTCCCAATATCATTGTGATTATTAATTCAGTATTTTGAAGCGCAATTGTGTAAATTAAATAATTTGGACATTTATTGATTAATTTCATGCTTTACTTCACTGCAGGAATATTTCACCCACATGCAACATTTTTTAAAGCTAGCTCTTAATTCTCTCCCTGCTGGAATTGGGCCAGGACTGTTCTTTTGGACAAAGTTAAATACAGACATTCTGTACACTCCTGAATAACACAGAATAACTCCACGGCAACCTTAGTACAACCCTAGACTACATTTCTGCTAATAAAAAATTTCCCCTGGAGAAGTTGTCATACTGGATGACCTCAAGCATCAAGAGCCCCTTCTAATCCTGCATATTGTCAAATTATTTTAATGGACAAGCATATCTATCTATCCACAAATATTTATCTGTATACCTCAAAGAGTTTATCCTTTGAAGAACAAAACATCACTAATCCCTCTACAAAGCCCAAAGTCAGATTCCAAACAGCCCGGTCAACACAATATGCTAAGTAATACATAGAATTCCAAGCTATCCTTGGTAATAAGCTGATGCCTTGACAAGCATGTCAACAGTGTCATGGGGAGTAACCCGAGCCGACACCACGGCTGTTGTAGTGGCACTGGAATCAGTTGCCATGGTGTCAAGGATAACGCTTGGCACTTCACATGTCATCTGGCCTCTGTTGTTGAATTCAACAGCTGCTGGTCGAACAAGTCCCTCCTTATTTCCCACTGCCATACAGGCGTATAATGAATAATTGAATAAATATCCACATGGAATGTTTGCAGATAAAACAGTTATGACTTTGTTGACAAGCGCTGTCTGGTGATAGGACAAAGTATTATTAATTGTCACCTCAAAACCTCATCAATTGATTTGTAGAAAAAAAAATCAAATAGGGAATATTTGTAATTACTTCCTTCGCCTTCTCATTATGACCTTCACCCGATAATACTTAGATTGTATCGATCCTTTGTTAATTTCCCCTGGAAGACGAATTGATGCATCAATAAACTGAAAGCTTTTATTGATATAGGGACGCATGTACGACTTGGTCGAGACAAACATTTATTATTCAGGATTTTTTGGAACACGAAATTCTTAATAAATCACATAGGACCAGAGATATGTTGTCTATCCAATATCCTTCTAGGACAGTAATTTCCTTAAGTTACATGGGACCCGAGTATGCGATGTTTATCTAATATTCTTCTGGGACTGTAATATCCTTATCAATTCCATGTAAAGCTTGCCTTTGCTGGTCAACATCCAAGCAAGGACAGGCACATTGTAGAATGTATAATTGGCTCAGAAGCCAAACCAGTAGCTAAGGCAGACTCCATAATTGGAAGTCATTGTCACTAGTTAGCTTCATCTGTCATAAAATATCTGGATAGCATGTCTAGCGAGACATGATATCATAGCTAACCGATATCAAAGATGTATATCTTTATTCCAGAATAAAAACTATCCGTACTCTAGCTGTAAACTACAGTGTCCCCTCGATATAACGCTGAATTTGGAGTTCATGACATCCCCCCACCCCCACCTCCCCAGCCTTATAGTACCAGCCTTATCGGATAGTACAGGTAAATAACAAAAATAAAAATGGGCTACACATCTGACCCCGCTGTATATCCAATTCCGCTCTCTATCGGACTGCCTTATATCGAGGGGACACTGTACCTGTTGATGAAGATCAAAGACCCAATCCATAAAAGAAAAAGGTCCATCAGGATTTTCTAGCCTAGTGATTATACTACATCACAAAACAATTGGCTGTAATTTATAGCCAATCAGTGTGTGAAGCAGTCTCGCATGTTTTGGCAACATTAACTACTCAATTGTAACATTGACAGTTAATAATTGTCTTTTGTACGTCATTGGGATATGTTTGGCGTTTCATCCCCTACTTATTCATTATCTATAGATAACGATTTATCACCCAATACTAGCCCCCACAGGAGATAACATCAGGTGGAGAACATTTTTTAACTTCACTGATTGGTCAAGAAATACTAATTTGCATAGTTATTCTACAGTAGCCAAACATCATAAAT
>JAULBP010015768.1:0-13917 GCA_032355345.1 Lepetodrilus pustulosus
CTATATGAATTAGGAAAATGCATAGACGTAAAGATACTGACCATCAATTTGGTGTATATATAGAAGCACGGAAGTTGAGCATGTCGAAAATTGCCATGGGACGTAACTCCTACTAACATTGCGTTTTAGCCTATCTGTGCAAGCGTGTATGAAAAACTAGATCAAACTATAGAGAGATATGTTGATTCTGTTTACATACGATGATATATTTTGACACATAGATCTATCATATTTTTTATATATCCTTCCTTTTGTTCAGTGACCTTTCAGTAAATTCATAGAAGACACCACAAATTTAATGTAAATTAGTTTTATAGCTTAGAATGGGTATCTACAGATCACTGCAGAGCTCTCCGGTAATCTTTCGTGGACCATCTTTCATAAACACAAAAACAAAAACGAAAACGGGTACAAGCAAATCTTCTCTTTACCTTAACTCAAGGATATACATGTATATATACTGTTCTAGTAATTCCACTTTCAAAGTAGAAAGCCTTATTTCATTTCAACTCCCACTGACGTTGTGATGTTAGTGAAAGATTCTAGAAAGCGACTATAAATCCCATTACAAAAAAAAATACAATAAAAAAACATTTCAACTCTTGCAATGACAAGGACCCGTAAGTATTGTTCCTGTACAGTGGTTATTGCTATCATTTACATAACATGGTGTGCGTAGGACCACATTTGGTAAAGGTCACACTGAATCATGGGCCGATAATTTTACTTGGTCCCTCATTATAAATATCAATGGATGGTAAAAATTGAATGTACAAAAATATCCACTAGTTCTTAAATTATTATTACTGTGTCACAATTATTATTATTACTATTATTATTACTATTATTATTATTATTATTATTGTTATAATTATTATTGTTATTATTATTGTTATTATTAATAATAATAATAATTTCAGATTGCCACCATTTACGACGTGAAGGAGGATACAAGGTATCTGGAATATACCGACTCCATATCAACGATTCCGTGTCTTTCGAGGTACAATATTCCTCTACATTTACCTGTATAAGTATTTAGTCTTACTTCAGCGTAAAATTTATTGTTCAATAGAATCAATATTTTTTAGTTTTTTTTTGGTTTTAAATATAATCAAATTTAAATCAGCAATGACTGATGGAAGTTGGAACTGTAAAACTCAATCTGCTGAACAAAACTACTCTGTTGAATGCATAGCAAAGCCTTGAAATATTTCAAAATATTGTATCATCATCATGTAATTACTTATAAGATTATAATTATCATCATAGAAATATTGTCTCACTGAAACAAAATTATTTGAATGACATACAGCAAATGGAAATCACTCGTGTAGTATATGATGAAGAAAAGGGAAATCACTCTTGTAGTATATGATGAAGAAAAGGGAAATCACTCTTGTAGTATATAATGAAGAAAAGGGAAATCACTCTTGCATTGGACAGAAAATTGTTTCCAAATTAAAGTGGAATCCATTTTCAAGGTGAATTCAATAAATTGCTGTTTGCAGTGTTATGAAAAGAATAGTTTCATTTCAATTATCCGGTCATCAGAAGAGATAAATATCTACTAGGTATTCTTCGTATTGGTTTTACATGAATATTTTGAACCCTGATATCGTAATTAACTTCACAGGTTCAATGCGAACACACTGCTGACAACTCATACACCGTCATCCAGCGACGAAACGACGGCGTTCAGACATTCGTGCTAGGTTTTAGCCACTACCGCTATGGATTCGGACACGTTTCGGCCGACTACTGGTCTGGCCTCAACAACATCTACCATCTCACATCCTTGGGTAAATAATTATGAATCACAGTAGCTAGATTCTAGGAGAGTTAGTTTATTTTATAATACAGTGCTCCCTCGATATAGCGCAGTCCGATACACAGCGAATTCAGTCAGGCGTGGATCCCATTTTTATTTTCGTTATTTCCCTGTAATATCATATAAGGAGGGTACTATAATGTGGGGGGTATGTCATAGACCACAACTTCAGCATAATATTGAGGGGACACTGTATTAATCTTCTGACAACGATTTGTCTTAGAGCAGAGTGTTACAGGAAACCAGTGAACATTGGCTGGTACTGGAACCAATGAAAATAACTGCTTTGTCCATAGACAGTGTATCCTACTATGATCATGATGGAAATGTAAATGCATTCCATGAACACTGATGCCAGACATGCATATGGAAGAGTACAATATAAAATTACTACAAATTGTTAAATAACATGATATAACAGATAAAACTTTCCAATAGGTATTGCTAGTGTCCCCTCGATATAACACGGTTCGATACACAACGGATTCAGATAGACATGGATCCCATTTTTATTTTTGTTATTTAACTGTACTATCTTATAAGGCGGGTACTATAAGGCTGGGGGTATGTCATTGACCCCAACTTCAGCGCTATATCGAGGGGACACTGTACCAAAACTAATGAGAACTTTCCAATAGATAGCATGTAACTACAATCATACCCAGCTATACCGGACATTTTGTTAAATTTGACATGTAGGCAAAAGAACTGTACCATCAGATCAATCATTCATTGAGTTAAAAGTACAGTGTCCCCTTGATATAAGGCTGTTCGATACAGAGCGGATTCGGATATAAGTCTGGGTCAGATGTGGATCCCATTTTTATTTTTTGTTATTTACCAATACTATTATATAATGCTGGTATGTCATGGACCCCACATTCAGCATTATATCGAGGGGACACTGTATGTAATGAGAAAAATCTGCATTTGTTAATGAGTGAGTGAGTGATTATGGAGTTTAACGTCGCTGCGGGAAGCATTGGTTAATAGCTGACCGCTATGTTGAGAGAACATGATAACACGGTCTGACTGTACTTAATGAGGTCAACATACGCGGATATGGAATTGGATTAAAATATTTAACTTTCTGCTTCCAAATTATGCAGACACAACAGTTAATTGAGAAGACTCGAACATCATGTAAATTTTTTCTGAATGGAATGGAGAATACCATCTAACAAGGCAAGAGTGATGCCGATAGAAAAAAAGTTTGCGAATTAATTTGATGAAACATGTCCATGCTTTAACTATATTATTTCAGCACAAGAGGTGTGTGACCCAGTGCCTTTAAGCGAATATGTAAAAAACTCACGTATAGGGCTGGGTGGCACAATGAAGGATCCGTCGTAGTTCACAGTTGTCGACAGTCGAGAGTCTGACATGATAGGAGTTCCAGTGGCAATAGGCGTCACTGGCATGGATCCAGGCCTTGGCCCAGGGGAGATAACTCCCACATTATGCATTCCTGGCAGATGTGGCTGCCCCGATGTTACGGGAGGTACTCTTCCGTTGGCAGGGTAGTAGATCCTCAAAGGAAGCTTCCCACCCGCAGAATAATAGACTCTTCCGGGCTGGTACGCCACGTTCTGGGCGGGGCCTGTGGGCGTGTACACCTGCTGTCCAACGTTGTACATGGGTGGAGCCATCATCTGAGGGGCAGGGTCCAATACTGCTGGGTAAGGAGCACCAGGGTAGCCATCAGGCTGTGAGGTCATGGGTCCGTACGGAGACAAAGGCATAGCAGCAGTGTTGGAAGGTCCTGCACCGGCGACCCCTGGGTAAGGCATCATTCCGTCACCCCCGGGGCCGGGCAGATAAGGCCCGTACGGGACAGGATGACCCGACTCTGGTGACATTGGCTGGTAATACTGAGGATGGTGAGGCTGTGGCCTGTACACGGGCTCGAAGGCTGAGGGCTGGGCAGGCTGTGGAGGTGGAGGAGGAGGAGGAGGAGGTGCTTGAGCAGGCTGAGCAGGTTGAGGTGTAATCCTGGAGGTAGGGCCATGGCTCTGATAACCTCCACGACTCCCCTGCTGGCTCCTACGACCGCCATCATTGTCTGGAGAGAGAGAGGCAGGAGAACGTAACTAAACATCGATTTAATGAATAACAGAGGAGCTATGCTTCATGTCTAGTATATCCGCGACATGCATGGTCATCTCATCACCTCAATCACCACTCATTTGATAATATTTTAATACATTATTAATGTATTACTCTATACAAGCCAGTGGCTTCACATACAATAAAGAATTGATTTGAATTGATCTAAGATTGTCTCAAGTCTGATAATCTACAACTGCACTGTCTATTGAAGCTTGAAGCAAAATGTGCTTATCGTTTTTTTGTTATACGAGCTATGCTCATAGTCAATATCAGCAACTACCCTTGCCTGCAGCCTGACAAGCACTGGCTAGTGGATCCAGTAACAAAGCACGAGAGGACACATTGCTGGACCCCCACCTGCGTGAGCTGTTCTAGAAGGACTGTTCTGATGGGCTGGTCCAGAGGCTCCATGATGGCCACTGCTACCTCGGCCGGCGCCGGCGGTCTTAGACTCGCGCCTCTCTGTTCCCAGGTGCTCCACCATGTGTACCCTCGGCAGCGGGCCCAGATTACCTCCCTTTGAAAACAACGATGAGTGAGTGATGAAACAATGAAAAACCACATAAGACATACAAATGGACATAACATATAGACATATAGAATTTGACAGTAGCTCTAAATCCCAAATAAAACTACCCCCCACCGACCCCACAAAAAATAATTACATGAGCATATATCCAATGTATGGAGTAAAATTATTAATTTTATCATAAGTATTATTATTTTAGATAGAATCTGTGATATAGATCAAGAGCATATAAATACTGTTTTGAAATTTGTAATTTTTAATAAAACAAATTTATATAGTGCCCTATAGACATAAATTCTTACCAGATTTCCTCCGACAATAAGTAACTGCGGATCCTGATCAGGCGCCAAACTTCCCCTAGACGACGGTGCATGACTGTGTTGTGGTGACGACTGTTGTAGTGGTTGCGCTGGCGACGAGTGCTGCATCGGTTGCCCTGGCGATGAATGCTGCATCGGTTGCCCTGGCGACGAGTGCTGAAGGGGTTGCCCTGGTGACGAGTGATTCATCGGTTGCCCTGGAGATGACTGTTGCAGCCGTGGTTGCGCAGGCGATGAGAGTTGACTTGGGGACGAATATTGCGCAGGGCTGCGGGTGGGTATGTCTGGAGGGTGGGGTCGGACTGTGTTTGTGGGGATGCAGGTATGACGTCCTGGCGCGCTGGACTAGAGAAGGGCGGCCCGGGGGTGAGACTTCGATATCTGGCGACAGACGGTCTGTGGTAGGCTTGCGGTTGCGGGGCCTGTGAGGAATGAAATGGTCAATTTACAAACTGAATTATTACATGTCTGACCTACCTGTTATCATGGATTCCCACCCAATACAATCATCTGACTGGAACTTCAAAAGTTCAATAAGACAGTGTGGCAGAATATGTAAATTGTAGAAATAATATCTCGCATCTAGCATTAATTGGTTCATGAATAACATTTAAACTCATATGTCACCGTTAAATATTTCAGGCATGTATAAAAAAAAAATATAACAAGGCTGAATTGATCAGCTCCAATAACACAAGCGTACATGTCGAAGTTGTTCAAGGAACACAAATGGAATAACTGCATTCGTAAGGGCTTATTGCACTAGAATTGTAGCATACTCAGAACATTGGAAGTTATGCAATGACAAATACGTACTGCTACTTGTGGTTGAAGAGGAGGCCCCACTGCGTGTATGTTGGGGTTTGACTGAGACCCCACTCCCTGGACTGCCTGGGAGCCCATCCCTTGCGTCCCCACCCCCACGGCTGCCTGGGAGCCCACCCCGACACCTGCTGCGGTTCCCACGGATGCCTGTGTCCCGGCGGACATGGTCTGGACATATGCTGACTGCATGGCCAGAGTCTCCTTCAGACTGTTCACCTCCTGCCGGATCTTCCATAGCTCGTCGTCGAAACTGGCACCAACTGTCCGAACAAAAACGTGTGCTGTACATTTCCTTGTATCGTACGCTACCATGCATAGTATGTACCTCTTTCTCAAGCAAAATAATTCAGCAAAATATTTAGTTTGGGGGTCCAACTGACCAATGGCATGATGACAACCGGGGGGCCGAGATTATGTAACTTTTCTGAGTACGATTTCATGCTCAAGCTCAGATTTTATATGAGGATTTGTGAACAAATCTTTGAGTTGAGTGTGAAATCGTACTCAGAAAAGTTTCGTAATCTCAGGGTTCACTGTCCAAGCAAAAGACGTGTAGCCACAGCTACTGAATCAGGCATGGCATCAGACAATTGTGATTTCAGCAGAAAATGGGACTGGGCTGGGATCTAGGGGCACCAGGTCTCAATTTAAGCCAGGTACAGTGCAAATAAATCAAGCCCTGGACAAAAGAAAAATCAGCGAAAAATTGCCATACCTGTTGCATACAGGTAGAGGATGGGGACATAATCAAATCTCAGATAAAGGTAACGCTTGCAATAAATTTGAAATAATCAGGGGTGGATTCAAGGAAAGGCATGCAGGGTGCATGTTACTCCTAAAAGTAAGTGGATATTAATTTTTTTTATTACATGTATTATAAATACAAGGAAAAATTAAATTCCAAATGAATGTATTTTGCATTTACTACTCAAATACCTAGGCTATGATGCTATGCGTTCATTTAAATCTATGATTATATGCATTCAAGTTTTCACTACGCTTGTTGAGATGAAGCTTCGGCTCCCAATAAAACAAATTCCTGGATCCACCTCTGATAATGCTAGTGCCTCACGTGACAGCTTGGGTTGTACAATACCATTAGAGTTTAGAGAAAAACAAATGAGTAGGTACAGCTTTTGTATACCGGCAGACAGAAGGAGGATCATATGGGTGTCATGAGATGGGGAAGACACAAACAAATTTAGGGGATGTAATCAAATTTCAAATGAACTTATGCATTTTGGATCAATATATATTTTACCAAGGTAACTCAAACAATGATTTTGTCTGGTTGTATGATAATCCAATAAAAAGAAAAAGAACAGAGAATACAAGACTGAAATAAGTGACTTCAGCCGTAACACAAGTTTATATCAAAAGGTTGTCCAAGCTCTGAGAATCGGATATAATGGATTATTTGTGAAGATGTCGGCTTACCTCCTTCTGGACCCTGCTGTGCGAGCTGATCAAGGACCTGGTTGAGTCGCTCCATCTCGTCGCGCTGGGCGTTCAGGATGTCGTACAGTCTCGCTAGCTCCTCCTCCTGGGCGGCTACAACACAGACAGCAACAGTCGCAGTGATCGTACACCGCAGTCACGTGTAACACACGTAGAGCGCACAGAGCACGGTAATGTTGGATGGCATGCTCTACAAATGCATATATTATTTTATTTTTATTTATAAAAATTATTATTATTATTATTATTATTATTGTTAATATTATTATTATTATTATTATTATTATTGTTATTGTTATTATTATTATTATTGTTATTGTAGAGCACAGATGTGAAAATAAAGAAGAATATAGGCTCCAGTGATTCTAAAAGTTTTAGGAGTACACATTTCATGTTTAACTCAATGTTTTGTTCACAAATCAACAAATAAAATTTGAGCTTGAGTATGAAATCGTATTCAATATTGTTCATAATCTTAGGGCCAGATATGCTAATAAAAAAAAAGGCTGCAGAAATGATTATGATAAAACATGCCTACTCTTGGCTAGCAATTGATTTTTCTAAAACGTAAGTTTGTCACTCACAGATCATCTGGTTGGAGATGTCGGCCTCCATCACGTCCTCCTGTATATGGGCCTCCCTGGCCTCCAGGATGCCCTGTAGAGTGTCTGCAGACTGCTGGGCCTGCTCTAAGTCCTCCGCGATCACCTGGATACGGGCCTCCTGCTTGTCCTGCGTACAGAGAGGGAACCACAGGGTTTGAGGACCAGCGAGATCGTTCTAGTGAGATCGTCCAGCATCTTTACAGTGAACTGTGACTAAACACGGCAGGAAACCTGCTACATGGGATCTCATATGTTAGAATGCACTTTCACATTATTTAAGGAAATAAATCGTAAAATAGCGCTATAGTGAGTAATGAATATGGCCGGGGAGTCCAGTATCGTGTTGTGGAGATGGCACTGATCAGGGCACAGTTGCACGACACGCTTGTAGGCTACAATAGTTGTAGGGACTTATACCTAGTGCTGTGATATTCCGATAGCCTACGAGAGTTTTGTGCAACCCAATTCAAATTATAGAAGTCTCTACAACTAACTATTGTAGTGCCACAAGAGCATCGTGCAACTGGGCCCAGGTTTGTTTTTCACAAAAGGGTTGTACTGTAGTCCAGGCCTAATTCATGAATGATTTTTTAATAGCATGAAAAATAAAAACCTTGATTTACAGGGTATCGTATGATGAAGCTCTCATATTTACCAAGAGACGATAAGCCATGTCGTCGCGATCTCTCATACATGGTGATCAGGCACTTACGAGAGCGTTATGGTCTCACAGTGGATATGAGAGCTTCTAGAAACAGTACCCTGGCTTTCGTGAAATGCAGACCAGATTAACTCCGGGACGGAGACCCTGAGACTTACCCTGAGAAGTTCCGCCTCCTGTCGCTGTCTCTCCAGCTCCTGTTCAAACTCCGCCTCTCGCTGCTGCATCTCCTCCGTCAGTAGCGCCACCTCATTCTCGGCATCCATTGCCTGTAACATAGCAACAGCAGACGGCCATTAAGATAGCAGAGTGCATACGTGCATACAACAGTAAAGAAAGAAGTTTTGAAGATAACTTCAGGAAAATTAAGAATTATGGTATATAACGATTCCCAAATTAATGTGGATTGCCATGTAAACATGTGTAAATATACTAGCTCTATTAATAACAAAAGTAATAATAATAATAATAATAATAATAATAATAATAATTAATAATAATAATAATAATAATAATAGAAAAATATTATTACATATATCAATATTATAGTGAAGATTTGCATTACACAAAAATATCTAAAATATCCTTATACTATTGCAAATTCGAAGATGCTACAATAGGATTAAAATTGATAATATATTATGACCAAGTATATCTTGATTTATATTTAATAAATAGTATCTGGGTATTGTTTCTTGAAGCTCTCATATCCACTGATATAGTGCTCTAGTAAGTTTCTGAACACAACGTATAAGAGAATGCTACGACAGTGCTTATGGTCTTGTAGTAGATATGAGACATTTGAGAAACAATACCCTGAATTGTAGAAAATGGATAGAAATGGACGAAGGACATGACCCAGTCGCCCTCAGTCTGACAATGGACTCACCCGTCTCTCACTCTGCTCCTCGTTGTTCCGCATGTTTCTCTTCAGATCCAGGAGTTCACGCTGCAGCTCGTCAAACAAAGCCTTCTCCTCGGAGTTTAGCGAGGACGCTCGGTCGTCCGAGTCAGAGCCAGTCGCATACACGATCCGTGTCCGCGGTATACCCTGCAACAGATTCCTCTCCTGTCATTCATAATAGCCTCAACTGTCTGCTGCAAGATTATCAAGTATATGGCATAACAGTGTGCTGGCCCGAGTTGCATCTAATATTTGTATTAGTCCAGATGTACTCAGATCTGTGGTGTTTACAATATGGAACACACTGCTTCATTTGCTCATAGGCTTTCTTCCCACTTTTCATGCAATTATGAGATTTCTAAACCATTCAAGTTCAGGACATTTTTCTGAGTATGATGTCATGCTGAAATTTTGCTCACACAATTCCCATGTAGAATTTAGGTTTATGCATGAAATACTACTCAGAAAGTTTTGCAATCTAAAAGCGCTGCATGAATATGAACTGCAGGCCTCGTCCAGAGATCACAAAACTTTTTGAGTACGATTTCATGCTCAAGCTCAGATTTTTTATGGGGATTTCAGAACAAAATTTCGATTCCAGAATAAAGTACTAAAAATATTTCGTAATCTCTAAGGCTAGGTTGTTCTGTCTGAGTTTGAGTCCTAGCGTAATAGCAGCTTTCAAGATTAATTCTCTCATTTCCTGGCAACAACTGTGCTACAATCTGCCCTGGCTCTGTCGGAATTTCGTCCGCGTTCAAGTCCTGACCTACCTTGGTGGCTCGGTTGTCTGCGTCCTGCAGGGCTTTCTTTAGCCTCTGGATCTCCTCCTCCAGTAGACTCAACTCTGCCGTCTCGCTCTCACCCAGCATCTGCTGCAACAACAACAGCACCGGTAACACTAAACTGAGGCACCCAACAGGCTTCACGAGTAGGAACATTTGAAATATCATTGTAAGGAGTATATGTGTGCCCGCTGCGACGTAAAGCAATAATTCTTTTAAAAATCAATCAATCAAGAATTTGGGCATCAAGTTGTGGGACAGTATATGATCAACACTTTATAGATCCTACGTAAAAAAAAATGTTTTTATTATGTTTTTTTTTTTTACATTGGGGATTAGTGTCGCTTCCAAGCTTGTGCAATGCCTGTTCAACCGTTGAAGGACAACTATGACAGGATGCGTACCTGTTTCTCGGGGTCTTTCTTCTCGTTCTGGGCAAGTTGATGCTCAGCTCGTTTCAGCTGTTCCTTCATCGTCTGAACTTCTGCGTTCATCTGAAACATACAGAATCAATTTGAAACATGTGAACAGAATCGATCTACAGCTGTTCTGAGCTACAGAATCCAGGATGACATTTGTCACAGTGCCGACACAAACATCTGGGTCAATTTGAATACTTTAGAGTTACCGCTGAGAAGAGAGTTCACTGACCTTCTGGGCATGCTTCTTTGCATCCTCAGCTTCTCTGAGACTCTTGTTGAGCTTGTCCTGTACGAAGTGGTGCAGGTCGTTGAAGGTGTGGCCCACAATGTCGCCATCACCATGCAGAGGCAGTGGGCCCTGTGGAGGAAGAACTAGACTTGGAGGCTACTGTATTATAGGCATCCTTTCATGTAGCACTTGTATCAACCAAGAAACCATAGCACTCTCTTAACAATCTTACATATGGCAATCAAGCACTTACAAGGTTTATAGTCTCATAGTGGAAATGAGGGTTTGAACACAACAAAGCCAATAACTTTGCTCCTATTTGGATGGTGTGACTGATATATCCAATGTATGATTACCTTGCCAGAGCGGAAGTTGTGTGTCAAGTTCTTCAGTCTCTTCTTCAGGTCGCTGGGACTGAATGTGTCCTTGGACAGCTGGGAGTGTTTGTTCTTGACGTCTGCCAGCTGATCCTGGAGTGCCATGTTCTGTGTCTGAAGACAGAGAGTGTGGAGAGTGTAGATACAGAGTGGGAAGATAGAGCACAGCGATTGTGAAGACAGTGATTGTGAAGCCTGTGTGAAGACAAAGTGAAGACAAAGAGTGTGAAGATGGACTACAGAGATTGTGAAGACAAGATAGCCAGTGTGAAAACAGACAGTGTGAAGACAGATGACAGCGTGAAGACAGAGTATGTGAAGATAGACAGTGTGAAGACAGATGACAGTGTGAAAACAAGAGTGTGTGAAGATAGCCAGTGTGAAAACAGACAGCGTGATGACAGTGTGAAGACAGAGTATGTGAAGATAGACAGTGTGAAGACAGATGACAGTGTGAAGACAGGAAGGTATTCACACTATGCTGACACACAGCATACCAACTGTAGCACAGAACAACAACAAGGAGGGAGATTGAAACCCCACCTTGACTTTCTCCAGCTGCGTCTCAGCCTTCCTCAGCTGTTCCAGTGTCCTCCCTCCATCCTTCTGATGTCCACTCATCCGGTCACTCCGCTCTCGCTCCACCTCCAGCTGCCTCTCCAGCTTCTTCCTCTCCATCTGCAACAACAACAACGTCTAAATCAACAACAACAATAACAACAATGGTTCTACAATGTCTTTTCAAACTACTATTTTTTTTCCTCTTCTCAAATGACTTTAGAATGATATTGGATGATGAACAGCATCTCACCATTGTATGCTTTGATATCGTTGTTATCCTACATGCTGATAAAAGTAAAGTAATTACGAGGCTTTGTTTCTATGTATTGGATACGAAAACATCATTAAATATATCTTCTACGATAGTAGTGCCAAGTCCCACAGACCAATCGTAGCCCTACGAGAGTAGTAACTCATATACATCAACATTGCGTAGCACTAGGATAATTGTATGAGTTACGACTCTATGACTCATAGTTACATCTCTCATAGTTACGACTCTCATAGTTACGACTCATAGTTACGACTTGTAGTTATGACATAGTTACGACTCTCATAGTTATGACTCTCATAGCACATCTCATAGTCACGACATAGTTACGACTCATAGTTACGACTCGTAGTTATGACTCATAGTTACGACTCTCATAGCACATCTCATAGTCACGACATAGTTATGACTAATAGTTACGACTCATAGTTACGACTCGTAGTTACGACTCCTAGTTACGACTCTCATAGTTACGACTCTCGTAGTTACGACTCTCATAGTTACGACTCATAGTTACGACTCATAGCACATCATAGTCACGACTCATAGTTACGGCTCTCATAGTTACGACTCTCATAGTTACGACTCATAGTGCTACGATCATTCTGGGTCCAGGGTATCGTTTCTCTCATATCCACTACTAGACCATACGAGCGCCAAGTATCAGAGATCACTACGAGAGTACTTATGATCTCGCAGTAGATACGAGAGCTTCGAGAAACGATACCCAAGGCTCCAGGTATGTACGTACCTGAGTGCGTCTCTCGGTCTCGGCGAGACTGCGGCGGAGATTGCGCGCCTCCAGCTCGGCGTGCTCCAGACGGTCCTGGGTCTCGGGGTCCAGCTGTCGGCTCCGGTGGATCTCGTCGCTCAGCGTCTGGTTCTCATCTCGAGATCTCTGCAGCTGCTGCTCTGCCTCTTTCAGCCGCTGAACAAGAAGAAAGCAGACGGTCTCTGATCAGGCCCAGGGATTACAATATGTTTTGAGTACGATTTAACCTCGAGTTAAGCATGAGTTTGTACTCCAAAATTTCCGTAATTTCAGAGACATATTGTAGTTTGTAGCAAGTTAAGATTACACTGGACTAAAACCAGCGATCGAAATTAACACTAGTCCGCTAGCCCAGGCCATTTCTCCAAATGCTAAAGGTATCCTAAGGACTAGTAGAAATCCAGGTCTTTTGTTATTTGTATCACTATTAGGACTAGTAAGTTTTAAAGTTAATTTCGAACCCTGTAAAACTGCAACTGTTAAAATGCCCAAAGGATTAATCTGTGTTGTTATGTTTATGGCTAAACCTCTTCATCCTTGCCGGTACATAAATGCCTCTAAACATTTATGCAGAGCGCTGTTACCTGGTGTAATTCCTGAGCATTCCGTCCGCTGCTGTCGGCCTGTCTGAGCTCGGCGTCCATCCTGCGGACTCGCTCCTCCAGACTCTCCTTCTCTCGGACCACCTTCTCGAAGTCATCCTTCTGTCGCACGTTCTGGTCCTTGACGTTCTGGAGATACACCTGTAGTCCGTCCACGACGTCATCCAGCTCCGCGCGCATCTCATCGTTAGCCTCGATACGATCTGTGGAGTGAACGCAGAACACGTGCTAGCCTTCGAAGTTTCCATGTTAGGAATTAATTACCCCGGGTTATTTGTACCACCAAGGTAATTCCCAATAATATTATATCTACCTTTCAGAGTAAAATTCGACATGTAAATTTTATTGAATAATTGTTTTACATGGCAGCGGAAATATCTCACTGATAGGTGATGAGGTAGTTAGGATTACCCCAAGTTACACTATATACAGGCATGGCAACTGACATTAGTGATTTCAGTAGAAAACAAACCAGGGCTGCAGGCCCCAGGGCAGGGCAAATAAATCCACTTTTAGACACATAATTCAACTGATTTCTGTAGATCTGCGGAAAATGTTCATTACCCCAACCTACAAAACGTGGACGTCATCGTACCTTCATTGAGCTTCTGCTCCAGCTTCCGAATGTCGGATGTCTCCCGCGCGATGGTGTCGAT
>JAULBP010015879.1:0-13914 GCA_032355345.1 Lepetodrilus pustulosus
TCTGTATTGTCAATAAATTTGCACAGATACAATCTGTTGATCTAAAAATGCAGTAGACATTTGATGAAAACCAACTGTTATTAGTCACATACCAGGTCACACGAGTCAGACTAGCGTTCACTGGAAGCGTTCACAGTCACAGTCACCTCTATTGATATGTTACGTCTCTTGCCAATATTCTCACACCCACACACAGTAGGGATCAATACGCGGAAACCTTAATATGACTGTCACACCATCACACCATCACACCATGAACACATACAAGTAATATCATTCTCATCAACCTTTAGTAAGTGATCAGCTTGTAGACATATATTTTTATAGACAATAGTCTATAATTTCACCATGCACCAATGTTAAAACAGTTGCTCAATTATGTTAAAGGTTTGTTTTACAGTTCCAGCCGCTGTGACAGAAGGCTGATATATGACAGGAGTTGATTAACATTGGAACTCAAAACATGACAAACAGAAGCAACAATGACTAGAAACATTACGTGCTGACAACGCAAACTCATTTTATAATTCTACAGCTTGTTGTTTTTATCCAGTGTTTACAAGCTGCAGTGTTTAAGTCTCTCTTTGTGTGTGTGTTTGTGTGTGTGTTTGTGTGTGTGCCTGTGTGTGTGCATGCGTGTGTGTGTGTGTGTGTGTGTGTGTCTGTGCGTGTGCATGCATGTGTGTGTGTGTGTGTGTGTGTGCGTGTGTGCATGGCTACTGGAGGGATATGGACCTACATTCCAGAGATAGTCTCACAGTAAAGACCTCCAGCCCTAACACAAACACTGCCACAGCCCTGAGAGGGGAACGGACAACACTTAGAGCACAATTAAGTGTTGTCAGACGTCATGACGGCAGTGGCGACGGCAGAGGATACAAGAACACAGCGCTGCTGAACATGACTCGTGTCACAACGCCAGGATGACCGCCCTACCAGCAAAACATTCCTGCACAAGATTACATTTATGGAAAGCATGTCATGAATATATTAGAAAGTGTTTAGCAAAGCCAGCGGTGGAATGTGGCAGGTGCAGCCACTGTGGTTTGAAGAGTATGCAGGTGTCCCAATACGCTCTTTATGCTAAATGTCATGGTAGAAATGCACTTCACCTTCTACAAAATATAGTAATAATCTCTCCAAAAGCTAAAATGATCTGCCCATTTTCTGTTCTAATTCAAACATAATCCAGTTGCTATGGTAAACATTGGTAATACAGTAAGCAGTGATGTCTGCTACCTACAAAGCTGAACCCAGTCACCTCACCTGGTTGTCAATGAAGCTGCTCCACAGGTTGTTGTTTTTGGTAGATCCCGAGACGTCGTTAAGACTGACCGAGACGTCGTTAAGACTGACCGACAGTCTTCGGTGATCGCGTCTCATGGTGCCACTCAGGATGATCGCAATGATCGGCAGGTAACACTAGGAACCAGGTACAGATCACAGCTCGGTGGTCTCATGTGATCTGATCTCAGACTCCACACCTAATGCCTGGGGCGAGACCACATTACACAACACATGACAGAAACAACAGACACGGACTGGTCAACACCTGGTGATGTAATGCACCACTAATTGCTATCAGGTCAGAATCCACCCATTCAACATCGTCCTGTCCAGTAAGATCTGACAGCTATGTCCTGCGATCTGACAGCTATGTCCTGAGATCCAACAGCTATGTCCTGCAATTTGTCAGCTAAGTGCTGCAATCTCGCAGCTCTTCCCGAGATCTGGTCTGTTAAGAGCAGGTAGGTATGTGAGTAGGTATGTGGGTAGGTGTGTATGTGTGTGTCTGACCCTGTATATGACTCAATGCGGTAGTCCCGAGTCCAACAGTCAACAAACACAATAACACACCGGTCCTAAACACAGAGACAATCCAGATGTGGTAATTACAGATAGATACGGGTGAAAGAAAACACCTCACTGTCATTTGAACACTGCACAAACGTAAAAGTAATTTGTAGAGCCAGAAGCAATTAGATTACGCCGCCCTGGGAATATAGCTTTTCCTCTGTCACAGTACAGTGGTTATCCATGTGAAGTCATGTAGCAGTGATCTCTAACACAAGTCTCTGTGAGCCGTGGACATGTCAGCTGTGGACGTGTGAGCTGTGGACATGTGAGCTATGGCATGGGCTTGAGATCAATGAGATTATGCAGAACAATTAACACTGAAACAAAGTTTGTAGAAAACAAAAAGTGATCTTGTAAGCTAAGTCAATTTTATGCTGTTTCTCCATCTCGTGTATCAGGTTGTAGAACAGAGTTGCCAGTGCTGTACAGTCTGCACGCGTGTCACTCCAGTAAGTATTAGGAGAGCTTGATGTCGTGCTGGCTTGTATAGAACAGTTCAATAGATGTCACTCCTTCAATACATAATATCAGTCACTTACAGTAGCCGTCGCATCCATAGAACCAGGATGCTGTGTTCAGCCAGTGTTTAGCTTTTCCAGAGAAATGACACGAGGCTAGTTTCTGGGTGACAATGTTTCCAGTGGGTCAGGTGGCAGGTAGGTGATGTCCAGTCAGCAGTATTGACGTCTGCCCTGACCACACAGCCACTGGTCAGCACAAGTCCAGCAGCAGATACACTATAGTCAGTGTCACACCCACAACCATCAATCCACGGTAGTCATCAATCCACAGAAAGTCATTAATCCATGGAAAGTCATAAAGCTGTGGTGAACAAGTGAAGCAGCAACAATGACAGATAACACTGCAATGTGTGACAGGCAGATAACTGTGAATGGAGAAAGTGAGAAGAGTCTAGTCACACAGAGGGATCCTCCTATGATGGAAGTAAACAAATCTGGCAGGATTGGGCGCCCTGTAGAACTGTCTATGTCCTCTGGGTCAGCAGACAGACAGTCGTAAATGGAGAGTTGGTTGAAGCGTGAAGTCGCAGTGAAATCCTGTGGCGAGATCACGATCCAGCATTTCACATAAAAGATCAACACAGAGAAGACACCCCCAGGAAGTGGATCATAGCACGGGCCATCTGACGATCAGTTATGCAAGGCTAAACAAAGGCTCATACATATGTATACACATACAATATACTAGGAGGAGGAAAACCAGTAAATAAACTTTGCAAAAAACTCTGCTTGACAGGTCAAATCAGGTTGAGATACAACTGATATATGATATAACCTCCTGACGACTGTCACTGTGCCGGCCTAGGTGTGGGTAACATGGTAACTGTCAGGTAACTGTCAGGTAACTGTCAGGTAACTAGGATGTACAATGGTGACACACTGTCTGATGAGCGGATTGCAAACATACCCACTAATGAAGGAAGAATCTTCAGAATGTAATCATCTCAGTAATGCCGGCAGATCTCCTGAAGTCGCGCTGTCTCGCTATTTGATCAGCGTAATACAATCACAGATATTCAGCCAGTGCAAAATTGCCAATGAAGTGCTACTCAAAGGGCTACCTAGCGAACAATTATGAAGGTCGCGAATGTATTAATCTACTTAGCAGACTTATCTCTAGGCTCAAGGGTCATTCCAAACACATCGGTGGAAATCTTTTGCAACATTTCAACAACTTTCCCATACAATGAATGTCACCTAAAAAACATTCCTTCTGGATTGCCAGTAATGTGAAGACATTTTAAACTGTGAAAATCAACTGAGTGATTGCGAGAGGTCTGTGAACTGTGTCTAAGATGACATCACAGCTGTGCTCTAATCAGACAGTGGCCTGTGCCTATAGAGACTCCAGTCCACGGCTGTGTTTGGACTCCAGCCATCAAATTTATCCTCAACAGCAGGCAAACATGACACAGATCAATCCAGCATCCGTGCACCTTTTTCACTATACATCATTATACACGGGCAAACAAGTCACTGGCAGTCAGCATACCTTACTGCAAGAAATCAAATCTTGAGGTTGACCCAAACTGTCAAATTAGTTTGTCGTAAGAATGAAGATTTCAATATGCAGATTTTCTTGCAATTATATCTTTGTCGAGCACATTAGATGCACATAACTCTTCACAAACCTAGCTGATGATTATTATCACATCAGGCATATCTGAGCATCATTATCACATACATTCTGACTGGTCAATCTGGATATCTGACAATCCCCCAGGAGTCAGATGGATGCCTTCAACACTGCCCACCTCAGCTGTGTATTAAACAGTCCTGTGATACTGGAGAATTGAACACTGTTCATCACTGATCTCGTCTCCAAGCTAAGTTTACTGCAACATGACCGGATCATGTGGACCTGGCAACCTGGCAACCTGGCAATCTGGCCGACACAGAGACACGGAGGAGAGAGCCAGGCACACTTTTACCAGCCACACAAAAAAACAATTACCACAGGACAAACTTCCAAGAAAATAAGTTCACTTCAATAGCGTATGATCAAATTGTGTCGGCGCTGTCGTATGTTGAAGAGAAAGTGATGTCTGTTTTCCTGAGGTCAGGCTACAGAGGATGGGAGTTGATGCCGGTCTGTGTTGACACACATCATAAAGTAACATCCAACAGGCGGCTCTTTCCAGCCAGTTGGTTACGTAGGACACAATGAGCGATCTCGGTGATGTCGTCGGATACTATGTGTCTCCTTCTGTACAGTACAGATAACTAACTACCTGTCTGTCTGTCTGTCTGTCTGTCTGTCTGTCTCCAGGTCTTCTGCTCAGTGCTATGTACACCACTACCTACACACTGACCTACACAGCTGTTTGTATCTGTCGTCTGCTACTGTCCTCCTTCAAGCTTCTCACACCCAGGTATTCACACCCAGGTATTCACATCCAGGTATTCATGCCTGGACCATCTGCTGTCATTACATCCAGTGGCACACTTTCAGTCAAGTCGTCAACGATTCCACACCGACTGAAGATCAAAGCGAGGACTTCTGCAAGTGGCGTCTGCTCCACGACAGCTGCTCATGTGACAGTCAGCGTCACGTCTAGAATGTGAAAACTCCTCGGCTCGCAGGCGCTATCACAGGTAAAGCTGAGCCGTGAGGGTGTCGCGCTTCCACGACCACTGTAAATATGCCGGGATTCCTGGCCGACCAAGCGTGTCACATGACCCCGCTGTCTCACTGTCATGCAGGTTAGCGTCACAGCCGAAGTGTTCCACGAGTAGATACACCCAGAGGACATCTACGTATATGACTGAGGTGCACTTATTCAGTGTTACTGGTTATGCAAGATCTACAGCAGAATCTAATCACACATATTCCACATATACATATCATGAATCACTCACCAACAGTCAAGTCAGAACATTGTCTCCATCAATGATGTATATAATATTAAATACAACATTTACAAACTAAACAGTAATGCCTGTTATCAGATTCTAAATGTTTTCTTGGATGTTATAATGGTTAACAAAGTCAATCTGACTCAGATTCCATCTCTGTTAATATCAAAATGTATATTGGTACTGTACTGTGTATGTTGGTATTGCACACTGTGTATGTTGGTATTGCACATCTGTGTAAACCAGTGTGTAGTGCAGTGTCGGATGTGTCACAACCTCTACACACCCTTCAGACAGCTGTCACCGACACACCACACACATCTCTACCTGTCCTGACAGAGCGGGATATAGATCAGTATTACATAGAGCTGGTGACAACTGGACTATTGTTACACAGATCTGAGGTTGTCGGACGTGATCATAACACACTGATGTATTGGGAGTATAGACAGTATAGACAGTCACCTCTGGCAGTATAGACAGTCACCTGGGTGCATTATCATACATGATTACAGATGGGTTAATCAACATCAGTTATATCGTAGCATGACATTTCATGAAAATTGACAGGCATCATCAAGTAATTCATCGCACCTGTGCATCATAAACTCTGAAGAGTGTTCCAGACCAGGATAACACCTAAAGATGGTGACAGTTGACAAGTGTGATGAAGATGCTGGAGACAATGTGAAGTGATGGAGACACTGGAGACAATGTGAAGTGATGGAGACACTGGAGACAATGTGAAGTGGAGACACTGGAGATAATGTGAAGTGATTCCGCCTGTATCTACTTAATGGTAATAAACATCCACTTGTCTTCCATCAAACTTGGACCCTAAAACTTTACCATCAAACTCTGGCTGACCTTCCATATACCTCAAGGCTACATGACCAGAAGACAGAGAGCAACCAACAAACATGGCCACACAGGCCCTAACCCACACACAGGCCCTACCCCACACACAGCCCACACTCCACACACAGGCCCTACCCGACACACAGGCCCTACCCCACACAAAGGCCCTACCCCACACACAGTCCACACTCCACACACAGGCCCTACTCCACACACAGGCCCTACCCCACACACAATGGTGGTCAGAACTGAAAATAAACTGCAATCAATTCAGTTCAGTAATATTAATAATCCTGCATTAATTTGATGTCAATATAGACATAAGCTATCATCACAAGGCATCCACATGCTACAGTCAATATACAAGGAGGTCTCCCACTGAATAATGCTGGCAATGGGTATTGAGTGTCAAAAATAAATCTTTAAATATAGACCACATCTAATAAACCCTCTTTTCAACAGCAAGGTCAATCTCTGTGTTGTATGGAGAGTTACAGAATAATAAACCGTTGATTATCTATCTACCACACCTGCAGCCCAGGTGCTATGCCATGTCTTGTGATGTCAGAACAGAGCAGATTCCAGTAAGTGACTCATTTATTGCTTAACATTGTGGAGAGAATCAATCACCCACACACGACTTCACCCACACATGACTTCACATAAACACGAGGAGAGTCAAGGGGCAAAGGCCATGACATTGTAATATCAAAAATTATCAGCCACACTAGTTTTTTTTTATTTATTGTACTATGGATTTGTTAGGTTAATATTTTAAGGAAAGAGGAAAAGAGAACCATCAAGTGTCTTCTGAACAATTAGCAGAAAGTCATTGTAATTTGTACATAGAATATAGTCATTATGGTGAGTTGTGTACTAGGAAATACTTGGTAGTATTATAAGTATATACTGTAAATCATAAAATGTTAGCGAACATAACATTTTAATGAATGTAACAAATTGCTCTTAGACATTTAACTTTTAATTCAATAATATTTTTTTAAGAGTATTCTGTAGAAGTACATGTGTATGCCTTTCAACAATATTACCTATGCAAGATAATGGACTGGTCTAGTCTTATAACATCCTGTTTTCATGCTGAGGTACTTATGTTTTGTGAATATTTATATAGACGTGTAATTAGTTATTGTTCATACTATTCATTGCCAACAGTTCTACCCATTGACAATTTAAGATAAACTTATATGAAGAAATCACTAGTTATTTTCTAAATATGGACAAGATCGCTAACATTTTACAACGCTAATAATGAGGGAGTGATTATGGAGTTTAATGTTGCTGCAGGAATCTTTCACCCATTTACGTCGATTAAACAGTAATTATTTAATTATATATATTAAAAATGAAGAAGAATGAAAAACATGCAAAAATAGTGTTGTTAAAAACAACAATAGCTAAATGAATTATTAAATTATATAATATGTTTTAACAGTTTGATGGCAATTAAAAAACGTCCACGAGACGCTACTAGGTGATAATCCAGCAGTCACTAAGTTTAATGCCGATAATCCAGCAGTCACTAAGTTTAATGCCGATAATATCAGTATTTGAACTAAGGACTATAATTGTACAGCACAACTGCATACCACAAATTCATCAAACATACATGCCAAAGCCAAAGCCAGAATGAAACTCTTGGCTCTTGAATTTCCATCACGAGAAGAGCTATTTACTAATCACCACTGATTGAGTACATTAGTGTACATACCTCCACGTAGCCTATCAGCCAGTTCTCTCCCTTTGTCATGTCGGCCGTCAGATAGCTCCCAGTTGTGAGGGTAGATGAGAGGGTAGATGAGAGGGGTGCTAAATGTCACTACCTCTGTCCACCGCTAACACACGTGATACTCCTAGTCTCTCACTCTCTCTCTCTGGACGTGCCTCTGTTAGGTGGACAACCCACTGTCCAGACCTCGCACCCACTGTCCAGACCTCAGACCCACTGTCCAGACCTCAGACCACTCACTTCAAGCCTGAGGTACACAAGCTACAGATGTTGTAGAGGACACCTCGTAGCGATCTCAGACCATGCATTGCCTCGTGAATCTCAACTCCTTGACATTCACAGCAAGCCACAGAGTGTTCTACTGACCAAATCAACGTGTAACTTAGAAGTAAAAGGCAGAAAAGAGCTAGAATACCGTCAGAAACCAGAACCTATTATCACCTCCAGAAATCAAATAGAATTCAGGCAATCAATCTTCACTTGCATGATCAAAAAATGATAGTACTAAAACACATCATTAATAAAAAATGTAAAATCACAATATGTGTCTCTCTTCTTAGCAATCTGGAATTTCACAAGAAATAGCAGTTAGCAATGCTTCCTTGACCAACCATAGAAAACAGCCAGATATCCACAACAATGTATCCAGACAGGACAGGACACAGATAGGACAGAACAGGACAGTGGTGGAGGTGTAACAGAGAGGACTCTAGGGAGATGACTGCAGGAAATGTAAGAAAGTGAAGAGTTCTGACCCAGGAACGCTGGATTCCGACTGATTCCTGACAGGCTGGCAGGGGGAGGGGCTGGCATCCTGGGTGTCATGTGACCTGCCGTCATGTGACCAGAGAATGGCACCAAGCTGGATCTGTCCCCTCCGTCGCCCATCGGCCAGTAATAGAACACTGGCTAGTGAATGTACTGGCCAGTAATACGACACTGGCTATATACTAGTGAATGCAGGGGAAGAGATAGTCTCTCTCACAGACCCTGTTCTCTAATACTCCTATTCGAAATATCTCCTATGGACAAAAGCAAGTCTAGATTTTCTGGGGAAAAAGGTTAAAGAAATTCAGAGGCTCCTTTCATATTCAAATAGTATACATCAGTAGAATTTATTTTAAATCATTTACTTTCATCCTCTGAGACTATTGACAGTCTAGGGAAGAGAGGATACTCTGGTCTATGTCAGACGATATTCACTCCGAGACTGGAGTAACACACTCAGACGATATTCACTCTGAGGCTGGAGTAACACACTCAGACGATATTCACTCCGAGGCTGGAGTAACACACTCACCTAGATAACATCATTAATGCTTAAACAAGGAAACTCAGACAGATATATGCTCACATGCTACTATGATGACTTTATTGTCACAAGTGGTATTAACACTAGCTATTATGATGACTGAACTATTGTCTATCTGCCATGTCTGTGTGGGGCCTCATAGTGATGTGATCATGTCACCCACACCTTATCGCCAGTACTGGGATAATGACCACAGTACTGGGATAATGACCACACTAATAGGATAATGACCACAGTACTGAATGGTCACAGTACTGGGATAATTACCATAGTACTGATAATTACCACAATACTAGGATAATGACCACAGTACTAGGACAATGACCACAGTATTGGGATGACCACAGTACTGGGATAATGACCACAGTACTGGGATAATGACCACAGTACTAGGATAATCACCACTGTACTGGGATAATCACTACAGTACTGGGATAATGACCACAGTACTAGGATAATGACCACAGTAAGTACTGGGATAATGACCACAGTGCTAGGATAATCACCACTGTACTGGGATAATCACTACAGTACTGGGATAATCACCACAGTACTAGGATAATCACCACAGTAAGTACTGGGATAATGACCACAATACTGGGATAATCACTACAGTACTGGGATAATTACCACATTACTGGGATAATGACCACAGTACTAGGATAATCACTACAGTACTGGGATAATGACCACAGTACTAGGATAATGGCCACCACAAAGGTGAGATCGATAAATGATCACATGATCATTGCTCTACAATATCAACATTGGAATATTTCAATTTGGACAAAATAATCAGGAAAATAATTTTATGGTTATGTACTGTTAGGTATATGTATGTTATATGTAATGTATTTTCACTGTATTACCTTTCTGAACTTGGCAATATTGGAGACAGTATAAAATGTCAGTAGTTGTAGGTATTGAATAATTGAAAAGTAACATATGTGAAATATTATTACAAACCCATATGCATTTAACCCTCTCCATGCTGGAGGCAACCAATAATGCCTTAGAGCTGTGTTTGTACATAATCCAGCAGGGAGAGGGTTAATTATGATAATGAAGTTTACGATAAATCGTAAATTCGAAAGAATTTCTTGCATAAACATTTCCATAAAACTAAATAAATGTATGTAATATTTTATATTCAAATATTGATAGACACATTATAAGCATACCAGTTATGAATGGAATCTCTACCAATTAATTCATGTTTTCCTAGATTTTCTTCTTGCCATCATATCTATAGAAAGCTTAGATTACTTTGAGGGGAATGCTTCTCACGATTCTTTGAAGTCAGTTTACTTTTACCGATTTGATTGGTACTAACATACCAAGCCAGAAAACTTACTCATGAGCATGTATATTTAAAAACTAGTAAACCTGTAATTAGCAAATAAAAAAAGAATTTGTTGTGGCGATATAACATGGGGTGTAATCGACTTGGGGCGGAACGTCTGCAACCCAATGATAGCGGTGGTAAGAATAAACACTTGCCAATAATTAATATAAAATTAGAGATAATGCATTTACTGACTTTATAATTATTATGTAGGCAGGAGGAGGAGAGCCTAGTACAGCCATGTATTAAAGTAGACGTCCGCGGCAGTGGGATTCAAACCTGCGACTCACTCTCAAGTCTGACAGGTTCTCCACTGTACTATTAGTACGACAGTACCGGTATAATGCTTACCTACAGTACTAGTCATTGCTATTGGTCTATCTGCCAAAAAATACATCTACAAATCAGAGTTCATCCGGAGAACAAACATGATAAAAGGAAGCAACTGGTATAATATTAGGAAGTGGTGACCAACTTCTACCAGGCAAGTCCAGCAGGGCGACGCATGGTGACGCAGGGTGACGCAGGTGTCAGCGGGGGTCTACAAGATGACCTCATAACCTGATCGAGACGAACACAAGAGATCCATGCAGGCAGGGGAATGCGAGTACTTACATGTGGATGTCTGTGGCTAGGTCCATAGATGGGTCTTTGGTTGGGTCTATGGCCCGGTCTTTGGTTGGGTCTATGATGGCTGGGTCTGTGATTAGATCCATGGCGATACTCATTGCCGAGACTATGATGAACATTAACTGGATGTTTTCTTCTATGTTGGGCTTTCAGTGTTCCAGGCATTTTGAGAGTTTAAGGTCCTCAGTCACAGAACATCCCGCTTGCCACTTGTCTTTAGATTCTTTCAAGACAATCCTTTACAACAATTCTAGGCAAACCCCCATCAAAATAATTCACTGCGAATAAATCACAGCTTTGGTGATAACCAATATGCAATTGAAAGATCTAATGGATGAAACATAATTCTGTTATTTCCAAAACCTCAGTATAAAAATATCAACAATTTTCAAAATTAAAAGACTAATCCCAACTAATGAAAAGTCTTTCTTTCAATGTCAGCGAGTGTGAGTGTCATTCACCACACACAGAATAAAAGGAAACCACTAACACACAAAGCACAAACAGTCTGTTCAAACAGATACTGATACCAATAAACTTCATAAGTATAAAACTTGACTTCCTGCCAAAATCACCAGCAGTCTGTGACACTGTCGGATCTGTGCGAGTTCTGTGGGATCTGTCACACTGTGGGATTTGTGGGATCTGTGAGAGTTCTGTGAGAGTTCTGTGAGAGTTCTGTGAGTTCTGTGAGAGTTCTGTGAGAGTTCTGTGAGAGTTCTGTGGGATCTGTGACACTGTGGGACCTGTGAGAGTTCTGTGAGAGTTCTGTGGGATCTGTCACACTGTGGGATTTGTGGGATATGTGAGAGTTGTGAGAGTTCTGTGAGAGTTCTGTGGGATCTGTGACACTGTGGGATCTGTGAGAGTTCTGTGAGTTCTGTGGGATCTGTGACACTGTGGGATCTGTGTGGGATCTGTGAGAGTTCTGTGAGTTCTGTGAGAGTTCTGTGTACAGACAGAGCCCAGTGAGAGCAGACTGAGTAGTTTATCTCAGTTACCTGAGCCCAGGACACTCTCTTCCAGGACACTCTCTCCCTGGTAAGTCTCTCCCTGGCCACAGAGGCACAGACAGGTACAAGTCTGGACACACTCTCCTGTCCGCGGAGGAGATAAACACACAAGTGGCACGGCACAGGAACTGCTCACAAGGAATGCACAGAATGGTGTTGTTATAATGAGTCAAACACAATAAAAGGTCAATTACTGAATTGCAGGAAAATAAGTAAACTGTTCACCTTGTTGGAGCATTGAAGTTAGGATGGTTGGAGAATATCTACAAGATCATTACAATGCTGAGCGGCAGTGCTACAGCACATACTGTAACTGATTGTAGTTATTTCATACACCTGCATCTCGACATATAGGTCAAACTCCTCTCTTAAATGTGAAACAATAGCTACCTGAACGCACATACAAAGAGCGAGGGCACCACAATACACCGCCCTGGCTTACGGAGTAAAGTCTTGTAGATCCACTGTGATCAATCCTTCTCATCTACAACCGCCTGATCCATCAACACAGACAGTCTTCAACATGCATACAGAGTGTGACAGACTGCATGTCGCATCCCAACATCGCATATATTCATAAAAGTTTCCATTCAAAATTGAAATCCTGATCTCACTACACTACAGTGGTGAATGAATCCCAAGCCTATAGCTTCTGGTCAACAGCGTGGTGATTCCCCGGCCTATAGCTCCCTGTCCAGTTCAGTCACTGTGTCCACACAACAGCTACGTATGGATGACAGTGAGAGGACGCTATCCACCTGATGGCCAGCTTATGACAGAGAGGTGGGACAGAGAGGTGGGACACTGGGTCTGACTGCCAGAGGGCGGTGCCTACAGAGAGGTGGTGTCTATGTGATAGCTACATGACTAGGAACAATACTGGCCGAGGTGCTAGGTTAGGGCCTGGCTGCACAAACCAATCAGTAACTTCACATTCTTGCAAATGAACATTTCTGTCCCTAACATGTTCTTAACAAGGCACAAGAGGCTCATGGAGTGGAAGTTTTCTATCTAATTTATTTTATATACTGTGTAGTTTTGTGGAAGTTGACCAGAGGCCTGGCAATATTGTTTGAATCTTTGGTGTATTGCTCCATCCCAACATACCAACCTACATTGGACTACCATTAACTTACCATCAAACTATTACTGGCTTACCACATGCATACCACTATATGCCTACCACAATTTTAGAAAATTGGTAAAGCAGTAAACTTAAACCCGTGTTCAAATTGTCTTCAATCCAACTGCCTGAGACTGCAAACATGTGAGAATTCATAGTAAATAATAATTTTGGGAAATATTCTAACATTTCAGGAAATAATAATTTGCTATGAATTCTCAAATGTCCAGGGAAGATGATAAATAATTATTTCTCAGGCTCAATAAGAGCTTTGAAGAATTCCTCAACAACGAAACATGTACATTGCCGTCAGTTTTCACAACGAAAAATCGGAAATCAAGGAGAGAAAGAAAAAGTATTATGGATTTGCTCTGGGGTGGATATGATGGGTCTGGGCCGGTAAGAAGTAGACACATTCCTGTTTCGGTATACAGGTAGATAGATACACACATACATTGATCACAGGTATGTCTTACATTGTACAGCACAGCCAGGTATGAACACGACAGTCCACAAGATCAGAATCACGGCGATATTCATACACATGGACAACCTGGTTAAAATAACATCCCCTGCCTCAACTACATCCTACCATTGTCTCCATAAACCCTTCCTCGCACACCTGCCCCCCCCCCCCCCCCCCCCCCCCCCC
>JAULBP010015990.1:0-13913 GCA_032355345.1 Lepetodrilus pustulosus
AGTGAATGTACTTTGTAGTTGTAGCTAAGAACTAGTCAAAAACGGCCATAAATATCTGTGATTGTATGCCTTTAAGGCCAGTTGAATTATAGTCATGTTCCTTCTGTCACGTAATGTGACTCGTGAGTATAAATGAATTGAAGTAGTACACCTTTCAATGAAGGAAGCGAAATATTAATGGTATTGACTAATTTGGTGGATTGCATAATGTGCTGTATTTAACTGAAATGTGGTGCATGCCGTGCTTATTTGTCAACCCACGCTAGTAGAATATTGATATCTGATAGAACATACACTATATAGCCTACACTGTACAGCGTGCTTATGAAAATAGGAAAGTGCATACAACAACTAATAATAATAATAATAATAATAACAATACGAATAATAATGATAACAAAGAATATATACTACTAAAATACTAAGCGTACTTATGAAAATAATAAAATGCATGTATACCGTGGAAATAACTACTACTACTACTACTACTACTACTATTACTACTACTATTACAATTATTATATTGCCCACAACTGGTGATTGTAAAATACATGTAGTTATCATTTATTAATATTTGGCAGATCAAAAGATTGTGGTTAGAAAAGCGCAACACGTCAACACTAAATCCTGTGAAATGCACGGTTAGCAACGTGTTTGGAACAGATTTCTGTGTGTATTGACACCTGACAGGCTTCGTAACATAACATGCTTGTGCCAACATTTCTGAGTACGTCTGAAGAGATTCCTGCATTGTTAGCCTTGGATTATCCGTGAATAGCATAACATGTTGTGTATGAGGACATGCTATCATGATCTAGTACACCTCGTCCATGCATAGTGTATGATTAATAATATTTATAGTACGGATGCACTAAATCTGTTCACGGTGTATTGCCTGGAGTACACCTCGGCTGTAGATGGTGTACATTTACTAGTATCTTGTGTAGTACACATAATGTAGAAATAATGTGATGTACTGTATGCACTTACACTCGTCTATGCATGATGTAACTAGTCTGTGCATATATAGTATAGTTTTATGTAGTATGCAAAATCGCACCCCAGGGGTACTTATTCCGCTTTGGACTCTCCATCCCGTACACCCTGGCACACATATAGAGATAGATTTGCTCAAACAGTCTATATGAGCTATAACTAGAACAATGATAACATATATTTCATTGGATAGATATTTAAAGCGATTTTATCGGGAAAGTTATTTCATTGGTTGGCTGTTTGCGCAAGATTCCCAATGTGTATCGTGTACTGCATGTATTGTCTTTCAGAAGTGGAATAAGTACCCCTGTGGTGCGAGGACGTGCTAACGTATAGACGTTAAATGTATTATTACACGTTAATATAATGTAGTACATCGTGTCTGTAGATGGTGGTTTTGAGATAGTATGCCTACTGTAGACGTTACGTGATATTGTTTATGCAGTCCACCTACACCTCGTCTGCGCATGTTATAATTAATATAATACACCTCTACGGTGCATATTCGGTGTACGCACCTTATTTATGCATGGTTGATTTGTATGCAGTACACTTAAAGGCATACAATCACAGATTTTAATGGTCGTTTTTTACTAGTTTTTGACTACAAAGTACATTCATTTGATATACATCTAATCATGTTTCTACTTCCAAAAATCTTTCTACCGCGGTACGGTAGGCAAAATTCAATTTCAACAACCTGAACAAACTTAGTTTTTCATCCTTCTAATGCAAAGGGACATAACTCTCATATATCATGAATACATCAAAGACAATGTAATTATTAGTCAGGACACATAATTATTATAAAATATGAAATTTATTATAAATATCAAGTGTTGGGGACTTAGTATTCCAGTAAATAACACCTTTTGGGTGTACAAATCAAACGTAAATAGTCTCAGACAGAAATTCGTTTGGCCAATATCTAGGCCAATCAACCGTGATAGTATGGCTAGGTGACGTGATGTAGTTTATGTATGACACCTCGTCTGTTCGTGTGACGTGATGTAGTTTATGTAGGACACCTCGTCTGTGCATGTGACGTGATGTAGTGTATGTAGGACACGATGTAGTTTATGTAGGACACCTCGTCTGTGTATGTGACGTGATGTAGTTTATATGTAGGGGGGCGTTTTCATGTTTCATACTCTAAACGGCCTGAGACGAATGTTGTCATTACACGAAGTGGGATTGTTGTCAGTGCATACACACACACTGCCTTGTCCAGATAACCCGTCCACTGTGTCTTAGCCTTGTGCCTCAGTTGAAGAATCTCTTCCTCAAACCATTCAATGTCAGTCATTTCTAACAATACATCCGAAACAAAAGCCGTCGTTCAACGTAGCGATTCCGTTAAAAGGTGGACAATTTGCAGTTTACAACGCGAAAGATTTCACACTGTTAACATTCCTCCTTCTTCAAACTATCACGTTTAAGTTGATTACAGTAAATATAACAAATGATTTAGAAATGTGATGTCTTCGACATTTTGTGAGTTTACTGTTTTGGGAAGGTAGTTGAGGCAGGAAATATAGATGGCGGACACCATAGACAAAAATATGTTTATTAAGAACACCTGAAGAGTAGGTGATGGGTTTTTTTAAACATAATATGATTTCTCTAATATACAATGAAATTTGTTGTGTAATGTATAAAAATTATATGAATATCTGAGATCACTTGAAAAATGCTTAAAAAATCTCATAAACAAAAGAACGCTAGAGTCTACACGTCTTTAACTACATGGTATATGGTAAAATAAATGGCATATTTAACCATGGTACTGAAATGGCGTATCTGGACCATCTGTGATACGGCATGATGCACTTATGACGTCATGTGGTCAGTCAGATTGTAGATTGTCAGCTACCGTCATCCGGGTACCCAGGGGTTTCATAACGTAAATGAAACCCCTGAGTACCCGGATGAGCTACCTACCCACTATATTCAAAATACAGTTTCCTTTACGACTGTCATAATGGAACTTCATTTAATATACACACACTTTATTGTACGGTCATACGTTTGGGTAAGAAGTAGACGTATTTACTCCGTATAGAATAACTAATATGAGTAAGTTTGAATTAATTTGACTAGTTTCTAGTGATAAATATATACACAATAAATAATATCTTCTATTTTTAGTGTTTTTGAATCGTATTAATTGGGCCTGAGATTGAGAAATATAATAACACTTTTCTTTCAAGCAACACGTTTGCAAGGTTATAAGCCATGAATCCCTGTACTCATAGAAACACACGAGTAGATTGTACATCTATTTGAAATCATCACTTCATGCCACTAAACATAGCCTACATGTTTACCACTTGCGATCATCAGTTTTGGCACAAGCTTGCAGTCCTCGGAAAAAAGCATGTGGAGAGGATTAATTGTGAGAAATATGAATGGAGTAGTGAAGAGATAGATGTCCATTCGAGGATACAACATGCCCTGACTTCTTCACAACGTTACGTTTCGGATATGTTCCTGTAGACTTAAACACGTGTTCCTGGAGCCTATCTAAGCGGCCTGTCGGCGTGACAACTCGGTCTCTGTAGACCACGCCACGTCCTCTGTTAGGTGAGGGTCGTCCCCTCTCAAAAGGTGAAAATCCAGGTAGGTATTTTATACGTCCGTTAAGTACTGGCGTCAAATCTGGTGGATATGCAATGTCATTTCCTGGAAGAGCAAGCGGGAACGATGTGTACGTAATTAGGCTCGAATTGCTACAGCAGCAGGATTACATAGAATCTATGCAAAGAGATAGCACGGGGAATATATGCAAATAAATCTTAACCTCTTAATGAACATTTTCTGGTTGATTGTGAAAATTCTTTCAAATGTCAAATTCAGCTCAGAATAATTCCTGACCCATGCATAGTTGGCATTTTGTGGATCACAGGTTTTATACAACTTGTCTCTGATTCTCAATCTACAAATTGATTAAAGTCCGCAGTGCACAGATCCTCTACTGACATCAGTCAAATATGGTGCTCTCATAACACGTATGGCACAAAAATGTGTCGGCACATAGTCTACCTTTCAGATGCCATACTGTTCAGTCCTTCTAAAAATGATAGAAAATGACTACCCACTTTGGATAACGTATACATATAAAACAAGTTGAGATCCGATGCTAAACCAGTAAGATAACCTGTAACTTACTTGACACCAAGTCACAATGGATGACTCTCTTGAGAAGCACAATACCCTTGTGACAAGATGTCAACTATTTCACTTATATCAAAATTAACATACCACTTTGTTTCGGTTAGTTTGGTGGCAACGAATGTGTGGTTTGCATTTACGTCAAAATTGCCAGGGAAATCACTACTGGAATAAACATGTTCAATATTGTACCCAGGTAACGGACAACTGCTGAGGTCTGTGCACCAGAAGGATTGGGGCGTTGACCTCCACCTTGGGAACCTCCCTGACCTCGACCTGGTGTTCTGGGATTGGTTGGAAACCTTTCTGATCTTCGGGGGAAGCGGTCCAGAACTCTGGGTACGGTGGAAGTCCAGAACAGCATCCTTTCCGGCCAGAGATCATTGGCAGGACGGATAGTTGGACCCAAACTCATGTAGGCCCTCTGGGTAGGGTTGAACTGTAGCCACTGCTGCTGTGACGTTTCTGGTAAACCGTTTGGATTGCTAAAATACGTAGAGATGTAAGTAATTACACATTCCACTAAATTACTGCAACTTCGGTATGAATCGAGTATTAAAATAATGATATTTAGAAAATGCTATTGTTCATTGTTAATAGTTCTTGTAAAGAAACAACCAGTGTTCACTATGAATCGATCGTTCCTACAAAGAAACAGACGGTAATACATTGTTCGTTCTTGAAGGCATATTCTCCATAAGCTCCTACATCAAAATATATCGTTAACATTTTGAATGTCTACTATACATGCTTACCCGTGTTTGGCAAAGTTGGACCAGTACTTCATCATTTGAAGCGACAATGCCGGGTTGATGACCCTCCGGCCGAAGACGTAGCTGATCTCTGCTCCATGGCCTGCTCCTGTCATCCACCAGGGCGAGGTGGTAGGACTGGGCTGTTGGGAGAATAGGTACATGTAGGTTTGGCGTCCGTTGTTGTTTCTGGAGTGCAGTATCGTGGACATGTAAGTAGGACCGACGAACATCATGTCCCCGTACATGCTGGTAACGTTCAGACCCTGCTGGGAGTTCCCTTCATTGGTGCTGTAGAGGTTACAGATGCCTTGCGCGAGTTCTCGGCTTCCGTTCAGGTAGTCGTTGGCTAAGCTGGGCGCGATGTTGTTGCAGAGGATGTTGGTGGGGATGCCCTGGTTGAGGGAGAAGCTTAGCTGGCTTTGGTAGTTCCTGAGAGGCCACACTATGAGGCTTCCTTCTCGGTTGTTAATTCCAGCCATGAAGTCGATATCAGTCATGGGGTTGTAGAACTGGGTATTGGCTGAGCTGATCAAGTACTCTGGTCGTCTGGGGAGTATCTCTCCATCGATTGTCGGGGCGATTTGAAGTCTCCAGGCCAATGCTTGCGGTCTTCTAGCTTGGGCAGACGCTTGGAGGATCTCGTTCGTGTTTTTCTGTCTCAAACATCTCATGAAAAGTGCTGTATTCAAACTCCCGTCAGTATTTTCTCGGGTACATCCAAGATTGTCGCTGAATCTCCTGGTAAAGTTACGCGGTTCAAATGCAATGGATCGCGGACTAATACCAACTCCGCTCTCGCATAACGCTCTTTTGAAAAGTCCTTGACTCAAGGGAGATAATGCCAGAAGACCGACGGAATATCCACCGCCAGATTCTCCAAAGATGGTGATACTGTCAGGGTTGCCGCCAAACGCTGCAATATTGTCCCTCACAAAACGGAGAGCCACGAGCTGGTCCCACATCCCATAATTCCCGACCGAGTTTCCATCCATTGTAGAAAGAAACCCAAACACATCGAGTCTGTAGTTGATGGTCACTACGATGACATCTCCTGTGAGAGCCAGATTGGAACCGTCATTACCCATGCCTTGCCCTGCTACAAAGCCGCCTCCATGAATCCATACCATAACCGACTTCCTCGTGGTTGGAGTAAGAGTGCTCGGTACATATATATTCAGCAAGAGACAGTCTTCGGTTCTGGCCCTGTTTGGAAGCCATTGCGTGTTGGCCAGTTGAGCACATGACGGACCGTAGCGCGACGCATCCAAAGTACCAGTCCAGTTGGCTCTCGGAACGGGTTTCTTGAATCGAAGACGTCCGACCGGTGCCACGGCGTAGCGGATTCCGAGGAACTGATAGACGAAGTTATTCCCGAACCTCCGTACTCTGCCGAACATACTTCCGAGGTTCGTGGTGACCCTGGGGTCTCCTTGACCATGCGTCACCGTCACCGTCAACGCACACAGCAACAGCAACCGTATGACTGAAGACGTCATCATGAAATATTATGCTGGGGTTATCCTGAAACATACAAGGCATAGATGTATGATTAATACCATTGGTCTTGTAAAGAACCCAATGGTAATGCATATAGAACCAAACAAAAGGTAAAATACAGTCATATCAATTTAAAACAATCAGCATGCATCCTCGAAACCTCTACCGTTATCCCTACTTAACATCCGTCAAATGGATGTTAAATAGGCATAATGGCCTGTGTTTAGAGGATGCTATCAGCGAATGTCTGGACGCAAAATATTTCAAAGGCCTATATGATCCTATATTAATTTAACAGATACTGCAGTATAGCTACAAACCAATATGATGTGAACTTGTTTACTTCTATTACGAGAAAGGTTGGAGGGTTTTATGTTATGCTACAATTATAATTCAAATACATATTATGTTCACTAGCTACATGCGTAAGTTCCGCTGCTAAATGATTGAAGTCACTGTAGTATTCTATACTGAGCACGAAATTAAGTTTTAATAATGCAGTTGATGTCATAGACCTACGTGATATCATAGACATAAGTACTAGCATAAGCCTACGTGATATCATTCATCGACATGAAACAATTGGCTTACGCGATATTATCAGCTTCCTCAAACTGCTTGTGATAATTATCACGTCATAAATTTAACTCTAAACACTTTGAAAATACTAGGATCACCTACTATAGTACGGTTTACAGATAATATGAATTAGATACATGCTAATCAAAACTAGAAGTATTACCAAGATCTTGCGCGAAAATGATTAATATTTAACCTGAATGGAGGCGAAAGAAACCAATATATATTGTCGGACAGAGCAAGTTTCAATACACACAAACGTAGCTTCGTCATTACTTAAAACAAGGAACGTGGAATTATGACAAAGAGTTGCTAAAAGGTTGAACTTTAATTTTGTCCGGTTCGAGAGCAGAGGGCATGTTGTATGTTGACCCTGGGATACAAGATAATCGGACAGGGATTGCCCGCGTCGCCGCTAACAACAGTTACCAACGTTAGTGTCACCAAGTGGGGACTTTCTTGGGGAACTATTGTATTATACTGTCCGAGAGATATCCTAGCTTAACGTCGAAAAAACACTGGACGAAACGTGTCACGACAACACGTACATACTGACGGCTTTGCTCAAGACTATTATTTGGAATTCACTTCAGAGGGTATAACACCCTAAAATTTGCGAGGGTATGGAATTAGGTATGTGTTGAATATTAGTATTCTATAAGGGACATGGTATAATACGAACGTGTGATTTCGCACTAGTTTATATAATAAAGTTAACTCAATTCTATCAACAATCAAGCATACCCTTTAACCATGAACAACTTATCAATTACAATATGCCTGCATGTATTTCAACTGGGAAGTACGTAACTGTTATTACGTGTCCATAGAGTCGCTTATAACAAAGATGAAGGCATGAACATTTTATTATCACGGTATCAAGTATCAATATTTCAAATACACAGAAATATATGCCTTCCTTTACATCTGATTGATGCAAGTATAAAGTTATAGTAGTTGATCGTGTGAATACCATGATAAAATCAGACTATACATTATCAAATAATTAACATGTAATAGCTAAATTATATATGTATCGTCGTTTCCTCATTACATAATTTATATTGTCGTGAAACTTAAATAATGTATTTAATAAATCAAGCCCCGAGATTAGGAGACTTTCTGGTTATTATTTCATGTTCAATTCAAAATGTTACGTGGAACATGAAGTTGAACTCAAAGAGTTTTGCAATATCGGCGCAAAAACACACAACTGGTAACAAAATGTAATGTACATGTATACATGTAATACTAACTACTTTTTCTTCTTACCTGTGGATGTATATCCTCTATAACAGGTAAGTATAGCGTCCTGCGTACTGTCCTAATTACTTTTTGATTTTAAACACTTCATCTCTGAACATTGTCAAGTCACCGTGCTGGTCTGGGCGTCTTCAGCATGTAGTCGGACCAAGTAAACGCTCTGTCACTTATAAACTACAGTCGCTAGCTTCCGCGGAATTCCGACATCAGAGAAAACCCAGGGAGGCAACATCGTCTACATTTTCAAGTTAAATGTGTCAATACACCATCGTCAGATACGATTTTAACAATACAACAGCTCAGCACTACATCAATTGCCTCCCTTTGTTTTGTTTTCTTTAGATGTCCTTAAAGTTTATTTAGATTTCAAAATAGTTTGTTCCCTTTAAAAGACAACATGTTATATAAGGTTTCTCTATGCTGAAATATGTACGATTAAGCAATACATGTACGTTAAAATAACAGCATAATTATGTAAATAATTCGGAAGTTCCGTTTTCCGATGCATGCTGAGAAAAATACTTTTAATTATGACACCTGGAGATAGGCAATTATAAACTTGTACAATCAGTTATGCCCGTTAGGTAGTACTAGACATACTTAGAACAAATAGCATTGATATTCCTTGACAAAATTCTCTGGATCAAAATGAGCCAGTGTTGGCAGCTCTTGACACAATCCTGTATGTGTGCTGGAAAACAAAGATGCCTGATGGCTGTAACGTATCTCCAGATGGAATCGCTGTATTGATGGATGTGCATATGAATTGTATGATTGATTGATTGATTGATAGATAGATGGATGGATCATAGATAGGGCTGAAACGGGTACCCGGGTACTCGCGTACGGGTCTGGTACATGAACTACTCGAGTAATAAATTGGTACTCGAGTACTCGAGAGTGATCTTCTAATTGTAATGAACACCGGTGGACAACAGTTGATCGATGATTTGGACCAATTTCGAATTATCGGAAAAGTTGAAAACTAAATGCAAACTGTGCTCAGTTCAGCTTTCCTTTTAAGGGTGGTACACATTGACTATGAGGAACCATGTGATGGTTGAAACATGGCAACACAATGATGAAATCCGAATCAACCACATCCCAGTCACCAATGAAGATGCAGACAACACTTGAGTACTCGAGTACCCAATTTCCTACCCGTTTCAGCCCTATAAGGAACTAATGCTTCTCAACAGTAGCACAGGCCGAACTTATGGTGGAATGTGGCACAACTCTTAGGATGCTGAACTCCAAACTTGACATTTATTTCTACAGAAGATAACTTTCTAATGTGATGACCAATCAGAACAGCGGCTACACCATCATGTGATGCTCATAACAGCCATTGTTCATCAGTATCTGTAGCCTGTCCATGCTAACACTGTGTGTGATGCAGGGTTAGAATAAAATCTGGATTTATTGACATAATGTCATAACAAAACCCAGTGCAAGTCAAACATCTATAAAGATTGCATACTAAATGATGAAGTCCTCAAGAAACACTGACTTGCGCAAGTATTTCTGGCTCACTTGTTGTCATGAATTTTATGTATTTTATTTTTTTTTACATTGGATTTGATTTGAACTTTTGTTCAAAATCTGAACTGTTAAATCAATATTTGGCTTAGTGCACATTTTTCTCTTTCCGTTTTTTTTTCTTCTTCTTTTTCTGGTACCTCTCTGACATGTCTGCCTGTGTTCTGAACAAGACTCACTGATCCTGGATCAACCGAGGATCGTGTTGCCGAAGATCAGATTATTCCGGATCATTCCTTGATAAAAACACACTCCACCAATGTATAAAACAACACGAGACGCTGACAGAGAGATTGCAACGGATACTGCCTCCCTGACAACTTATTATTCTAACATGCAAATGGTAGCGGGTCTGTCTGTTGGAGCGACAGTGGATCTTCCATAAACTTGGTCAGTGTCTCAGAGAGACAAGCAGGAACAAAGTATTTTATGAATATTGGTCAGGTGGCAACAACCTGTGACCTGATTATCGTGATATGATGCCATCTCCGTATTTCACATTTCCACTCTGTCCCCCAATCCTCCCCCAGCGTAGGCTGTTGTAGGATTGTACTGACAAGACCTCATGTTTTCATGTTTGCACATTTACATTTAATCATGCAAAGGGTGTCATCAACTTATCATAGGTGGGCTTATGAAGATAGGTTCAACAAATGCCATTATTAGCTACTTGATTTCATCACTTTCTCATTTTCTACATGAAGTATCAACATGTATATACTGACACACAAATGGAAAAGCAAAACCAAACTTTCAGTGAAAATAACTATCAATGATTTGGTGAATAATGTAATATGACATCACTGACTGGTATTCATCAAATAATTTCGCATGGAAACACGACCAGTTGTCATCAGCATGTGAGTTGCATTCGTATTCTAAATGTTCCACCCCGTAATTCGTAAAGCACGGTCAGTGTCTCGTGTGTCCACCATTGGCCAGTGATCACGCGTGGAAGACGACGGGGAAAGGATCAGCATACACGTCTCAAATACGCCTCAGGAATGTTACTCCACTCCTCCAGCGATGCCTGCGTCAGCGACGTCATGTGGTGGTGGCTGGAGGCGGTGTACATGACGACGTAACGTATCAAATCCGGTGAATCCATCAGCAAAGGAGACAGATAAACAGAACTCGTCTGAGAAAACAATTCTCCAGTAAAAGGTTGGTGGATGATTACCATTTTGGAAGGAAAACTTTAATTTGGCAGCACAGTGTCGCGGTGTCATGACGTTACTGCTGTACGGGCGTCTGCATCAGAGTCAAACTGTTCTGAGACGATGGATGACCGTCATCGGATGGACAGGTATTCCATGACGTTCTATCGTAATGTTTGCTGTTCATGGACAGGTATTCCATGACGTTCTATCCTAATGTTTGCTGTCCACTGTCATGGTTCTGAACAAGGCACAGAGGTGGTGTTGTCAAATCTGTCAGTCTTGGTGTGGGGTCGTAATGGAATGTTGACCAGGTCGAGGTCGATCACAGACACTACTAGTCTGTCGATGATGTTCAACAAGTTGTCCCAATAGACTCCGAGGGTAATTGCAACTTTGCTTTGCAACATTCTCCCTTGAACCACACCCAACGCTTGCTCATTTTCTTCTTCTCCAAGTCGTGGCATTCTGAATGTGATGAGGACAATGATGCCATGGCGTATCCTTAATGTCCTTTTGTTAGTACTGGAAAACCCATGTGCATTAATAGTCTTAATCATGTGACACCATAGCAAGCATATTGTCCAATCGTTATTGTTAGTTTGAGGGTTAGCCACTGCATGTAAGCTGTCAGCTATAGATTTAGAGTAAATCTTTTGCCGAAGTTTTGATTCGGTCTCAAATCTAAGCAAACAATGTTGCTGTTTACAAAATCAGTGGCAGGGACTGATAATGGTTTGTTAACATGTTAAAAAGACTTTGAAGAATAAATTGACAAGGAACACAGTGAGGAAACGAAGACAAAACATGTTTTTCGAGGCCTGTAGTTAAAACAATACAGTCATGTGACTTCGATCTGCAATGTCTTTGGTCTGCACATTCTTCAATGTTTGTATTCAAAACATCAAAATGTGAATAAATATTTTCTTAAAAACAACTTACCAATATATCAATGTATGTAGGACCTACAAGCAAAATTTCAGTTTTTGAAGTTCAGTAGTATTTACAGAATGTAGTCGGAAAGCCAAGTGGAGTTATAATGTGGTGAACAATCTACAGACCCTGCCTGGCAATCATTCACAAACAGAAGACTATTCATAAATTAGCACAGTCATTTTCAAAGTAAGCTTCATTGAAGAACAAAAAATATTGTTGTAAAATCCACTTGCAACCAGGGATACAAGTACATAAATGTTATAGGGTTGACAATAAGAGTTCATTCCAGGCAATAAAAATAGCTTGAAAAAGTCCATTCTCAATCAGTAACAATTACTTTCTTGTTTTCTGTTGAAACGAAAAAGACAGACAACTCTTTCCAATCAAAAAAAAATAAAATAAAAAGACTTCTCAATCAAATAAGCAGACAAACATCTTCGCAATCACAGCGAACCTCTCCCCAGACAAGGATGTATACAGTTTTGCCACGTAGTTGTTTTTATACACTGCGCTATATCAATTCCATACTATTACTCAAGCACTCAGTGCATGCCCATTAGTCATATAGTGGATTGTCTGTGCTCAAGAAGATCCCTTTTACTATTATTATTATTATTAATAATAAAAAATGCAGACATATTAAATCTTCCCAAACAAAAATGTAGCGATATCCAGATTGGAGTGACAGGCCAGGAGATGGAGTGACAGGGGAAAGAATGACATGTCAGGAGCAGGGGAAATAATGACAAGCCAGGACCAAGGGAAAGAGTGACATGCCAGTACCAGGTGAAAGAGTAACATGCCAGGACCAGGGGAAAGAGTGACATGTCAGGAGCAGGTAAAAGAGTAACATGCCAGGACCAGGGGAAAGAGTGACATGTCAGGAGCAGGGGAAAGAGTGACATGTCAGGAGCAGGGGAAAGAGTAACATGTCAGGACCAGGGGAAATAATGACATGCCAGGACTAGGGGAAAGAGTGATATGTGAGGACCAGGGAAAGAATGACACACCAGGTCCAGGTGAAAGTGACACACCAGGACCAAGGAAAAGAGTGACACACCAGGACCAGGGGAAAGAGTGTCACACACCAGGACCAGGGGAAAAGGTGACACACCAGGACCACAGCACTAGTCACCATAACTGAGGAAGAGAACAACACCACAACTAGAGGAGCTTCATATCATTATTTGTTAATGGACGACTGATCAGTCAGCTTTATTTGGGAGAACATTGACAAGAGCATGTGTCCCCTGAGAAATCAATGCTGTACTAAATTGAGATTGACCCCTAGGGACCATGACGACAATGCACATCTACAGCAGAGACCGATCCACAGGGACGGTGGCCTCACTGCACAACTTACAGCTGAGGAAGCCCTGGGAAGTCATTATCTGCTCCAACACTCACAATTACAAGGGATTTCACTAAACATCACAAACTAGCCGTTTGGAGATACAAGTTGAAGAGGTAACAACACGTAACCTTGTAAGTCCTGAATGTTTGATTACATTGGTCAATGATCAGTGAGCCTTGGGAACATATTGAAACATGAATGTCATATTGAAACATGAATGTCATACTAAAACATGAATGTCATCCTGTAACATGAAAGTCATACTGAATATGTGGATGTCATGCTAAAACATGAATGTCTTATATAGTTTACTTACAAGTATGGATGAAGCATTCCATGCAGAACTTCTGACAGGCTGTCCTACATGAACATTGGCAACCTAGGGTTCTTAGTTCAGAAAGGTTGTAATACATGGTTCACCTGTAGCAATTACAATGACTTCCTAGTGTCACTCAGAATTACACCTTTTCTTCTCCTATAGGAAGGATGGAGTTCATAAATGACAGACCATTGAAAGTGCTGTCATATGTCCAGCATTTTAGAAAGGAAGCATTTCAGAACTTAGTCATGGTGTGTCTGAATGTGTGTATTTGATTGTGTGTGTGTGTGTGTGTGTGTGTGTGTGTGTGTGTGTGTGTGTGTGTGTGTGTGTGTGTGTGTGTGTGT
>JAULBP010016101.1:0-13912 GCA_032355345.1 Lepetodrilus pustulosus
TATAAAGGATCGAACTAATACCAACACACGTCAGCAGAACCAGGACGTTCTGAAGTTACTCTTGTAATTACGCCATTTACTAGACGTTTTATGTTTTGCCATTTCTTGGAATTTCAAACGAAAGTAAAAAAAAAAGAATGGCTGTTAATAAATATTCTGATATATGAGACAGAACGTTTAGTGTTCTCTCCGACACCCAAGATATAGACATTATTGACCCTCTATACCTGCTGGCGTCCCAACGTCCAATAACTGTCCGTGAGTTGATGACCTTCTAATCCCTGCCATCGGTCACTGGCCCATTAGATTAGTGACACACATCACTGTCGACTTAATGACCTCAGGTGTGTAACATACTGAACTAATCTATACAAATGTCAAACAATCAGATTTAGCATTAATGAGATTAAGATAAATAGCCGACATTTAGATGCAGCATACCTGCTACATAGAAGACGATGCATCAACATCAATATTTTCAACACGCGGATGAAAATACATAAAATTGTTGTAATAGATAATACAGGTTCTACTGTTTGGTCTTCAGAGTCTATAGCCCATATTCTAGTGTTTGGTCTTCAGCAACTACTGCACACCTTCCAGAGATTGGTCTTCAGCAACAACTGCACACCTTCTAGTGTTCGGTCTTCAGTCTACAGTCCGAATCCAAGTATTTGGTCTTCAGCTACTACTGCACACCTTTCAGAGATTGCTCTTCAGCAGCAACTACACACCTTCTAGTGTTCTTCAGTCTACAGCCCAAATTCTAGTATTTGGTCTTCAGCAATTACTGCACACATTCCAGTGTTTTATCTTCAGCAACAACTGTACACCTTCTAGTGTTCTGTCTTCAGTCTACAGTCCAAATCCTAGTGTTTGGTCTTCAGCAACTACTGCACACCTTCCAGAGATTGGTCTTCAGCAACAACTGCACACTTTTTAGTGTTCGGTCTTCAGTCTACAGTCCACATTTTAGTATTTTGTCTTCAGCAACAACTGCAGACATTCCAGAGATTTGTTTTCAGCAACTGCTGCACACCTAGTGTTTGGTCTTCAGAGTCTACTGCACACATTCCACTGTTTTATAGTCAGAGACTCCAGGAGAGCATAATTGCTAGGGTGATACTGTGGTCCTTTAGCGACCTGCAAATCTTGTAGTACTGTATTTAGTCCATCAACAATAAAACAATTGTATTGAATTTATGATTTATATTATTGTCAAGAATAAGGTCCAGACTAGCAGAACTTCTGCAATTCGCACTATGAACCAATTCTAATGCTCTTGTGTGGCTGCCTTCTGCATTTGGATATGACTTTTACCTGCCTGCTTCATTTATTATTTAAGGATACAGTCATAGCAAAGAATATTCATCAACGATAGGTTTTGGTTAAATTTGAGTGATAAATACGAAGTAGGTTCATTTGGTACAAGCAACATCACTTTTCTTGCTGTCCAACATTCTACAGTACAGTTGGGATAATTCAAAGGCACCTATCTTTTCGATAAATTATTTTGAAACCACTACACTACACTAGACCACTACACTACTTTCTTCAATAAGCCAGACTATAAGTATTATTGAGATACCCGTAGATCTCGAGATGGTCGCATCTTGCGAAGTTATTCGTCATATTCATAGTTCATGGTATACATACCGGTACTATTATAACTAATTTCTGAATTTATATGAATTAAGGTTACGGAACATTAAATATCTTGTCTTTGATGCATACATTGATATAATGAAGGAAACGAACCGTTGGCGATATTCTTTCGTCATAGCACGTTGAGTTATGCCCCTTTGCATTAATATAATGAAGCAAAAAGACATACGACCATTTTCAGGTTGTATAAACTGGCAAAGTCCTATATCGTGATGTTGGAATGGAATTATGTCTACCATACTGCGGTGGAAAGGTTTTTGGAAGTACAAACGTGATGTTATGTATTTCGAGTGTATGTACTTTGCAGTTCTAGCTAAGAACTAGTTAAACACAAACAATAATATATGTGATATTATGCCTTTAAAGCCTTGTCAAATGACATAACACGAAATTGTTTTCATTCAAAGCCAAGTCATTACAAGACATGGTATAAAGACTATTTCAAGTCTTGCTAAGACTCCTTGAGATAACCACCACGGCTGCTTCTGTTATTCCTGGAGATTTGTAATGTTTAAACAGGAACCTGCGCACTTGCTGTCACTGAAATCCGAACGAAAAACAGACTACGAGAAGTTGGAGAACTATATCTATTGTAGGAAATCAGTTTTGCCGCAGCAGGTTTGTTATCACAGCGGCGAGTAAACAACAGCGTCTGGCTCTTAACGCCGCTAGCTGCCTTAGCCAATGGTCATCATCCCTATTGAGAGGAACACCTTCACAAAGCCATGTATGTTTGAAGCCAAACTAAAAACAATTGCCTACTACATTTCCAAAGCTATATTAATGTTAACAAAATAAAACACAACCTTGGCGTGATCGATACGTCACAGGTCTACAGTATTTAAGGTAACTTTGCTGCGTTAAGTTTAGGTGACATCTTATAAACTAATCTGACATTAAAATAATATGAATACCAAAGTGATAGCCATGAGAGTCCCCTGGGTGGCACTAGTTGGCGTCCTCCTCGGGGTCTAGCAAGACTCTCTGGATGCCTCCAGATCGATATGTCCCCACTCCAGATGCCATCAAAAGCCAACTTCCAGAGGGAATGATGCGCGCGCATGTGGGTTCCGCCCCCTCCCGTGTGCACGTGCAGCAATAAGTTAGACAGACTAATTATATATTTATGTACCGCTGCCAAGTACAAAAGTGAAGCTTGACTCCGGTTCGTTCATTTCAGTTGGACTTGGTCGGCGCCGGAGAAGGACACGAGGACCTCAGACAGACAGCAGTCCAACCAAGGAATTACCTTAGCAGCAAATACAGGTAAGCCGACACGCAGATACGCTTCGTAAAACTTAACGCGACACCACACACCTTATAGATACGCCAAACTAAACGAATCGTATCAACGTACAGACATCTTTCTGCAAATATATACCCTTCAAATAAACCTGGAAGTTTAAGTATAAGTTTAATTATCTTATCGAAAGTATTCTTTCTTAAATTACGGATTATAAAAAATATATATGAAAATATATACCGGTGTACGGAATTGCCCGACCTTTAATAGCAAAGGAGTGTTTGAAAGTGGATATAATTATTTGTTATTCGATGGTAGAATTGTTTTGACGTTGAATTTATTGTGAAGAACTACGTAATAAAGACCACATTTCAAAATAGTATAAGTAGGAAAGTATTTATTCTCATAATACAACATGGAATATAATTATAGGAGACATAATAGCATCATGCCATCTTATTTATCTTATTCCTATTGTTCTGGTTGGTAGATGAAGCATGCCACTTAAGCTCATTGTTCACGATACTTCCAAAAGCAAGCCATGCATAACTGAGGCTGAGAAAACAACCAAGGTTCGGTGCTTCCGCGTTGTCTATTGTTATCTCTGGTCATTAATATCTAGCGTCCGTGACAGTGACGATATATGACTATTGACAGTAGTTTAACCGATGTGTTTCGTTTACAACTAAATGAACAACTAGTTTCAAATAATGCATTACAATGTCAGCTAATGTACAACCAATGTACAACCATTGTCCAATAAAGTATTACCAATGTGACTAGTGATAGATATGAATCAGTGTCATTATAGACCCAGTGTCGACCAGTATCAACAGGACTACGGGCTTGTTTCTGTATATTTGAGATGTTGATATATATATATATATTAGTATTCCACATACACGGTCTTTCGTGTCCAGGACATTCGTATATCAGTTGTACTAGGAACATTACCTTCAATGTTTCTTAAAGAACACATATTGTTTATATGTGAACACAAACGTTCCTGTTGATATAAAAACATTTAACTATTTCAATATTATTTGACCACTTTACACCTTGATACAAATTGCTTTTAATTTACTAATTCATATTTGCATTGATACAAGCAAGCTTTTTTTTTTTTTTAAATACTTAATTTACAAAAAACGACTTAACTAACTATTTTAATAGTATACTTCATATTTCGGCTGGAATTTTAAAGTGGCAAGCCCATCTTTGCAAATGTCAAAGGTCACTAACACTATTATTACATATTCTGAATGATATATATTTCCGCGACAAATATGATTTTTTTTTAAATCCGGTTTTCTACCTATATAGAAATATCTTTTTCCCCTTCAAATTAATTACATATAACCTATGGAATTCTGACACTAGCGCCCGTTTTATGCGCAAATACCCTACCAATGTCCCATAATCTTTTGTATTCACAATAAGATGGCGGTTTGTGCCAACTTTGTGGAGAAAAGCAGAACAGTCTATATTTAGAACAAAGTACTGTTGTTGTAAGAGATACTACTTTATATTTAGAACAGAACTGATTTTTATTGGTGATACACCGCAATGTTCCTATGATAGATTAGTTTTCATATTTCCCCCATAATTAGGAATACAGAAAACTCTATATACATCTAGATATAGTTGTATAATTTTCCATAATGAAACCATGCATCCTCGAAAAAAATTATCCTCGAAATCATTTTTATGTTTCTACTCATAAACCATGCTCCCCTGACAGCGATAACACAACAGTCTGTGTATTACGCTGCCACACTACGAGGGGTTTCGAGTGTTCAACATTATAAAGCATTTGATTGGTTCATATTTTTATTAGCTGATGGGTGCAGGTGCAAAACAGCAACATCCAAAACGGTTCACGATATTGACGAAAAAATAATATTGAATTGGCGAAAACGGTACCAAATCGATTGGTAGGAAACGGTTCCTTGACTAATATTTTAAAGAAATAAAGGTCTACAGTTTGGAATTTAGACGACATCAATCGTTAACTGATAGATTTTAAATTGAATATTGTGCGCCGTGTTGGATGTTGCCGTTTTGCATCTGCCAATAAAATTCCGTATAATACTGAACACGCGAAAACCCTCGTAGTGTGACAGCGTGCCCACGAACTTGCCGGGCCCCGAACATTCCTCACACGTCTACAACATTAAATAAAAATGTAATATTGCATGCAAATGTGATCTAGATAATTTGAATTTATGCAGGCGATAACACTTTCACACTAGAGATGAAACGAATATCAAACATGCTGTTCGAATATTCGTTTGTAAGTATTCTATTCGTATCCGAATATTTGTTTGAATTCTTTTTAGAATTTACGTTCATATTGTCGATATCTTATCGATAAAATAAATAAATAAATAAAATGGACGACGTAGCATATCTCGAACTTACTCATTTCCATATTGTTTTGTTTTCTGACTTGATATTGAGCAGTAACATTGAAATGTGTTCGAATATTCGTTTCAGTTCTCGGAATTGACATTATAAACATGTTCATTTGAAAATATAAACGAAGTGGTTCGACTTTTACTGTTATGATTAGAACGAAGCAAAGGGTTGAGACGATCTCTGATGCAAAGACAAACTGCGAACAATTTAACAAAGAAAACTGTTTTTGCTACATTTTAATTACATTATTATTCATACAATAAAATGTACGAAACATGTAACAATATTGTTTTGTGATATATTCTTTTGGCAGTTACATTTTTCATTGCATCAGAGCCTTCCATGCGATTTAAAATAAAGAAGAAAGAAACAAGACAAATATCTACATGTATATGCAACAGCGTCATATGACCAACACTCGTTAACTAGCATGCTAACATTTCACACATCACATTGATATATGGTAATAACATGTATAAAATAACCCCAAGAAGCCTGAACATCGTTAAAAAATACACAAAGAAAGCTAGAATGAATTAAGTACGTACATGTAAATATTACACATTTCACAACAAAATAAAAATTGTGCTCATCTATACTGATTGTTACAAGTAAAACAGACTCAAAGTGATCCCTTGATACAGTATAGACTCCACCAGTCTCTTTATATATTCAGAGCTAACAATTTTGATATATATTTTATTAGGCATTGCATTCTTTTGAAATGATCCAGAAGTATGCACCTCGACTTTGAATGTTGACTTAAATGAATACGTAATTGGTTTCCATGACAACAGGTACAGCTGATATCGTATACAGACGTACATTTAGTAATGAAGACTACACATCGTCTGAAAGTGGGTTAACATTCCATGAGGTGTCTGTAGCCAGACGTGTGACGATCTCGACACGTGTACGGTCCTTGTTGTGCATTGTCTCCTGTTATTAGAACGTATGTGTTCAATATGCACAGTTGGTTCAGTATTTCGAGTTGTAAATATACATTAAAAATTAAAATCCTTTCTTAAAAGGATGAAATAAACACAAATGAATGATAATTGTTAAGAGGTGAAACATGCCAGTAAACTTATCAAGGCCTGAACACTATTGACGTGTTATTTCTACCCGCACACTGCTCGCTGTGTTTCTCGTACATCAGATCTTTTTTTAATACTCGTCCTTAACTCAAATTTATCTTGAAGTTTGAATCTGTTTCCTCTGCTAAGCCAGACGCATCTGATTTGATGGTTTTGTTGGCAACACATCCATCCCAATACATTAATGGAGCCTTCGAGACAAGCAGCATGTCCATCAATGAAAACAACTGTGTCATCGTCGACACGTCATCAGAAATTTGAAGTTAGTTCCATCAACGTTGCATAGGCTATATACAGAAAGACGTACGTTTACGAAATATCCAAGTGGATACAAATATCAAGGTTGTTGAAGTTTTAATCTTTTCACTCCTTTGCTACCTTAATTTGTAAGCATTGAAAGCGATTTACCATTACGCTGGTGTAACCTCCGTGACATCGACTCTAAGCCGAAAAGCTTCTCTAATCACATCGATCTGTAGTTTTGATGGTAGAGTTACATAGCTTAATTCCCGCCACTACGACTTGCTTCGTACATTTGTTGGCAAACCACTCTCGGTACACATCAACTTATTTCACATTAAAGTATTGGCTTAAGATGTCAGCATCAGAAGAGACGCTGCGAGACTCGGGGAGGAGAGTGTGCTTCCTGGTTTATCTGCTGGATGGAGTGTTACTGTACAACCTAACTGGAATGGCATTCTTTATACTCCACGTGTTTGGTGACTGCAAGTTAACATTGGTTCCAGAGCAGCGTGCAATATTTATCTCGTAGAAGCGGAAGAGCTACCTATATATTAGCAGTCTTCTCTTCTAGGACGATCTTATCTGACGTGCACTGGAAGGCGAGCTCTCTAAGTCGTCCGGCTTCGGAAGTCAAATCCCGTAGGGTTCTGGGTACCCTTTCACGAAGCTCTCTTATCCACTAAGAGACCATAGCGCTCTCATTGCCAATAGCTAATGCACTGCTAAGAGAGCGCTATGGTCTCTTAGTGGATAAGAGCTTTTTGAAAGAATACCCATGTTTTCTACAGTGATGCTTAAAGTAGAGAAACATCCATGTCTCTATCAAAGATGACATAGGCATTTCAAGTATTAAGCAGCACAGGCGATATTACTTTTCTTAGAAAGTATAATTATATCAATAGAATTATGATCCTCTCCTTTACAATTAATGGTTTTATAAAATGATATACGCACTAATCAATACGTTATTCATAAGCATTTCAAGCATCCTTGACAAACATTATAATCACTTTCACATTTATTTGGTGCGAATATTTATTAGAAATGTTCTTGTGGTTTTTTTCCCCCCAGCCAATTGTTTATTTCAAGTAAACCATTAAGTAAGCTATTCACAAAACGAATTAGTTCATCAACTTGCAATTATTAGATGTCTCTGAAAAAAATATTCAAAGTTGAAGAAAGATTATATATTTAATAATAAACATGGCAAACCATTCCGTTGTATTAGAAACGATGAGGAGTTCTCTGTCACAGTGACAGGCATGCCTACCAGGGGAACTGGTTGGTGGTGGAACCTGAACTATACATGCATGCTAGGTCTATTTCCTCGTCATCTTACCGTAATGGTTATGTATAACTAACTACGCTTTAACGTGCTACGTAACTATTTCTTATTTCACGTGCTTACCCCACGGGCTTGCTAATACATCTAACTAGATCAACTTCAGCACCATGTCATATAACGTTCTCACATATGTGTTAAAAATATCTCACTATATTGCACTGCTCATAATATGATGCCGGTTATCGATATTGAATAGTATATACGTAAATCGATAAATTGCGTGCATGAAAAGCTCATTATCTGATTGAATTACGCACTGTTTATTCACACTTAAAATTCTACAAACTATGCTGAATTATATATATATAGGGATTACGACAGGAATCCATACGAAATTGAATTTCTGTTGTGAATCACGAATGATTCATGTGAAATTAATCACACGTGGCTAGTCATTCCCACACGTGGCTAGTCATTCCCACATGTGAATACCCTGGAAGATAATCTCGGAATTAATACACTGACAACTTTACATGAACAGTGCTAGCTTAGGTCCCAATATTTTGACAGATACATATATAGTATCAAATTCAGCGAAAAGTCTATTTGAACTAGATACTGGAGAAGTTTAAATAGATTAAGTATGTAGTGATAGAAAACGTTCTTTTATATTCTGATGTAGCTGGAGATCTAGATAATGCTGGGAAACGTTAAAATGCTGGAATTTATTTTAATCCACTGTTTAAACCACGTTAACAGGGTATACCGTAACTAATATACGCAGATAGTTAGAAATCCCAGTTCAGCGACCACTGATATGCTTCACACGTTGCCACTACAAGTTACGTTATCTGTTATACGAATCGACCCTCTTGTTAAATGTTTAGTTTCATTCTGGCATTGCTTGTGGTTGCTTGGTAACTGGACGTCATACGAATAAATTAATTTGAAATATTCAAAGTTTGGAAATCCAATCTGCAGTTTCTTGATGATCTCAGCGGAAACAATAAAGGTTAACCAGTATTTCTTACAGCACATATTAAACATTAACCACTGAATATACTTAACTTCAATTTCGTATATACTTAACATATCATGATGCGTTAAGCAAACCAAGTATCTGTATAGTCCTTTATGTCGAGTCAAGCATGTATGGTTATGTGCTTGCAATATTAATGAAGCAATCTTTGTTCTTATGTTTTTGTATATCAAGAAAAGAAAAGAATTAAGTGATGTCATTATTGATCATGTAATAACGGAACCATGCTGATCACATTACAGAAGAAGGAATGTCGACCTTTCGCCACATACGTATAGTCTAATATATACCCGCAACTATCTATATAAGTCAGCGTATCTATTATATCCATCCAACCATCATTTCTGCCCCCGTCTGTCTATATGGGTGTGCTCTTATATTAAATCAGACAGTCAGAGATATTATTTCCATATACTAAAGAAATGAGGTATGGAAAGGCATTACAACACATTGACATTAGTACAATAGCAATAATATTTCAGAATTCATTAAGTATCAGTCATAAAAAAAATGACATTAGAAAATAATTTCCACTCATCTAATATATCTAGATACATTCAAGTATATTCAGTCCAAGTATATTGAGTTGACTTTTATTCAGTTAGAAGTATATTGAGTCGAAGTATATTAATGATAACATGACATTCGTGGTCGCTGACATATATTTATGATTAAAGCCATCATCCAGCACTGATATGGACACACTGTGAGCACACATCTTCGTCACGTGTACATTTGTTTCAAGTCCCGGTGGTGTGTCCGGTAAGCCGACTCCCGGGGAAAGCTGGAAGACAACACTAAACGAGTTGTCTGCCCCTCCAGCCAGCCATTTCCTTAAACCCAGAGTCCTTCTACTTCATATCCGTCATCTCCAAACCTAATATCACCATCACAAATACTCAAGTAGTCATTCAAATATCACTTCTACTATCGATATTAATCCTAATATCACTTTATTCGTTCGATAATCATTCTAATATCAACTTATACCCGCAATATTCATTCTAATATTACATTATTTACTATTCCGAAAGCGGTCGGTGTTCAGCAAGATTGACTTTCTTCTTAAGTGAAGTGGATCGTCCACGATGTGGGTTAGTGGACAATGGAATAAATGTTGGTCACCGGAAGTGCATTAAATATTTGATCATGATCAGAGCTAATAATGTTGTGTTTTCGCTGAAGTCGACTGCCCAACTGTCTCATACAATGTCATATGTAAATGAATGGACGACATGCCACAAATCTAATCAAGCGAATAGCAGGATATTGTCAATTCCATATCACGTTATTGATCTAATGAACAACCAGTTGACCACAGGGAGTGCTCAGCGAGGACCTACTGTTGTTGCAGATCCCACTATCCTCTTATACAGCGGCGCTATCAATGAGTTATTGCCTCATGAACAGGCAGCAACAGCACAGGTTCACGACTGCACTAGCTCGTCACACTTGCCGCCAAGCTCACCCCATCATCCCAGAGGTGATCTTAAACACGCTTGATTGATATCCTAACAGAGGTAGAAATCATCTCTTGATTAAAAAGGAGTTAATTTGGCATCGCCCACGATGGTTTCATACCTGCGTCTAGAAGTTGAGGAACAAACTCCTGCCATTGCATCTGCCCACGCGGAATACGTACAAGGTCTGTGTTGGCCCCTCTTCTAATTAGACATTCTAATAGCCACGGCTGTACTACCACCTGAGTTTCCACCAGCCGCCGGGCTGTCTCTTCATTATTACTATTTTCAGAGATTTGTGGAAAATTGGTCTGGAATAAAATGGTCTCCTGCAACATATAGGAATAGTGTACTGGCGTCGTTGTCCAACGTAACACTGTTACTTCATATTAGCAATACCAAAAAAACACCTAGGGAATATGCATGGTATTAGTAGGTCTAGCAATCGCGTCATGTGATGTATGTGTTCGTAATGACAACCACGGCGTCAGATTTAAGCAGTAAATGTAATTTGTTCCGAGCAAGACCAAGTTTTATGGGCTTTCTTAAATAACGTTTACATTGCATGGGCACGATCGTGTCAAAAAACACATAAGTGAAGTGAAGTTCAACCTATTAAGGGACATAGATACGAATGAATGGCTTATTGCTGAGAGTTGAACTGACGTGATCTGTGTTTGTAAGCGGTCGCCAAGGCATACATCCGGGCCTCTGAACGTGATGGAGGATGGAGAATGTCTGATCTTAAAGTTCTCTCACACCAGAGGCGAGCGATTTATCGCCGCACCAATCAACGGCGACAATAAAAGGATTCTATTGAAATGTGACGTTTGGTGTGCAAGCATATAGATAAATAATAGAGTTATATCTCAGGACGTAAGTTGCTGAATTTTTCGCCGCGAAATTAGCCTCTGGTGTGCAATGACCTTAGCATTAGTGATTAGCATTATTATAGGCAGCACGCACAACCTTGAGTAGGGTGAGCTGGAGAGTAATGGAAGGTCCCTCATATATAATTATCAGATAATATATGATGACATTATCATAATTGCCATAAATCATGCAAATAAAGAATGCGTCAGTAGCTGTTGCCAAATTAAACATTTATGATGATCACGTTTTCATACATCTTAATATGGTTCATTATAGATCTACAGGTATAACAGAACACAGGCTTGACGTTGTCATCTGGGGAGTAACTTGGAATACTGGGAGTACATCGTACATCGTCCTTTAGAATATTGTCGATCTTCACGGTACTGTCAACTGAAGACTTTGAAATTAATTCTGTTTGGACATTATACGTTCAAATTCCAGGAATCCTTGCAGTGTGTCTAGATATATTCAATGATACTAGTATAAAATAACCAAATACGTATATAGACATATCAGTTACAAATGTTAACAGTATGCATTATTAAGATAGTTTCTATGGAAACTCTCCTTCGATACAAGGTAGCGCCATGAATTGTGGTAAACAGGAACATCGATCTGCTATTTGAAAAGAAATCTATTGATTTTTAAACACATAAAGTAGGTATATCATTTCATTTGAAATCGTGTAATGCACCAGACTTGTTCATGTGGGCGTTCGCCTAAAGAAACAAAATGCATATACTTCTTTAAATACTTGAAGCTGAACTTTACTTCATTATTGGAAACAGTATTATTTAACCTTATAACATATATGTATGTTACGAGATTCCGGTATTAAATACGCCTTTGATGTCTTAGTGATTTTGTATTCTGAACACTAAATATGAGAGAGGAGGTAACACTGACGTGATAATGATGTAAAACCAAAGTATTTCCACGGGCTTTATTGGAAACCACTATAACCAATCCTAGTTTACATACATGGATATGGACACAGATGATTTCATCTCTACTTTTAACAATTTGGTCTATGCCGATAGAATGGGAAAAGGAGAACTTATATAGACTGTTTTCATTTTATCAAGTATGAAACTATTCTTGAAAATCTCCGCAATATATGTAATCGCCAAGCAGATATATAGGTACTAAGTGTAGTGACTGGTAATATAGTGCAGGTAATAGTGGGATTGTACCGTTACGAACATATGAGGTGTCAGAAAGCCAAGTGTAATGGACTTACGCTGTTACCTGTGAATTCAAGAAACTGCTCACCGCGTATTAAACCCCCAAATGGACTTTTCCCACATGTATGCTCACGCGAAAGGTTCCGAGTCTATGTTGTAAGTATTGTGTAGAGATTCAATGATTCAGCGATTACATTGGTATAAATACCCAAGCTAACATTGTCATTCTTGTACCTGATTTGAATTCCGCTCCTTTTAAGAACAGGACTATGTCGATAGTGCGATGCTAACACTAATTTTGAAACTCTACCTATAGTAGCTACTAATTCAAATGGAATGTCTACATTTTTTACCTCGAAAGTTACATAATATGCAGCGAAGGTTTCATTATGCGATCAATATATGCTAAACATTCCATACTTCCTACGTGTGTCCTATTGTATAGACCTAAATGTGGATTGCTCCTTTGGTCGTTCAACAATAGATATATGTATTCCTGGAACTACTTCAAAGAACATGATATATAAACCTGCTCTCAGGCATATGCTGTTTCTACTATTGAACTAGGTCTGTAGCTTAATATAGTCTATAGTGCTATGACGGGCTCAGGGACCGCACTCTGCACGCGGCTCATTCCATTCAGAATTATCAGGAAATCTGCACGACATAAATTAGTCAGGATGTGCAGCGTTTCTATTGATTGCATTCGAGTTTCTAGTATTATCTTTTGTAGAGGAGAATAAACAAGAACTATTGATTATTGAACTGGATGTATACATTTAATCTGTGTTCTTATGATACGTAGCAGATAACCAATGGAAATGGGATTATTTATTATTGATTTTTACAAAACAAACGAAAAAGCACAAGGATCTATATGGCGGCTATCGAGTATCGGGTACAGTGTATATAGGATTCATAGATCAACTGTGTACACACAGATATGCCAACACATTTGTATATGAATGTATACATGCACATCTGAGAAGACAACATATAAACACATTAATAGGGACATAGAGCAATCTATTGTAAATATGAGCAACCTCACTTAGTTTTACAACTGCTAAATGTCATCATATCCATATTAAGTGCGATATTAAAAGCTCTAATGACAAGTTATGCATCACGTTATCGTTTTGTTATCCCCTAGTCACATATGGACTAATGTCGACATACTTTCTCCCAATATACAACAAACATTGGATTGGATTGTAACATTCATAGTTCTAATGCCCTCGAGAGATAAGTACAGAGGAACTGACGTAGAGGGCTCAGTACCTAGAATATGTGCCAATGCGACTTTATTCAACGTGGAACTATTTCAATACAGAACATGCGTGTTGATATTGCACACACACACACACACCCCCCCCCCCCCCACAACCCACACACCCCTACA